>JAFFZR010020554.1:0-44195 GCA_018397195.1 Lethrus apterus | reverse complement strand
GTTGGGTTTGACTCGCGATTATAGAGATAAAAGTTCTCCTAGTGGAAAATGGCTGCATTATGTTTTCGGTTTAACATTCTTGCCTCCCGATGAAGTCGGTGATGCCTTCGTTGAGTTGATGGAAGAACGGCCTATTGATGCTAGGTTAGTAGAATTTTGTGACTATTTAGTCGACTACTACACAGAAGAAAGCTCTAGTTTTCCCCCACGTATTTGGGCAGCACCTGTACATTACCCATGGAGAACAACGAATGGGTGTGAGTCTTTCCACTCACGATTCAACGCCACCATCCATCGCCACCTCCGAACATAAATGTTTTTTTTTTAAATGTATTAAAGATGTTCAGATAGACACTTATGTAAAAATAACTTCGATAAGTTCTCGCATTGTTAGACAACCTAAATCATTTATTTTAGAAAAGATTAGGCAATATAATATGAACGAAATAGATAGACTAAACTTTGTTAAATGTATCTCATATAAGTACAACGCGCTAGAAAATAAATAATATTTATTTTATTATACGATGTATTATTTTATTATACGGTGTATCAACATCTTTGACCGCAACTGTAATATTCGATTATAATAAGCGAATCTACCTGGACCTGTCGTACCGCAACTCGGAAAAAGAATTAACATTTACCCTGGCCGTTACCGCAACTCGGTATTGACCCTTCTAATAGTACAACCGTAAGACGAAAGGTCAAATTTTAATATAAAATAAGTAAATGAGATCAAAGCAAGCAGTTCGAAAATGCGACTGGCAATTGTTTATTTGAATATGCCATTGTAATCAGTAAAAAAAACTACACATTTTTGTTGTATTGACTAGTGCTGGCAAAATCCGTTGATATTAGGATCCGGATATCCGGATCCAAAACTATCCGGATACCCGAAGATCCGGATATCTGGGTTCGATGTACTATCCGGATATCTGGGTTCGATGTACTATCCGGATCTGGATCCGATATCTGGATATCGGATCCGGTTCCGATATCGGATCCGGATCCGATATCCAGATACACTCTTACACTCTCTACTCTACTATATTTATATACTAATAACTATAAATATTACATATAACATATCACGTTTTTACTGGTTGCTTGCTTGCTCGGATCTGGAACCGTATAGTGGATCCGGATCCGGATCTGGAACCGGATAGCGGATCTGGAACCGGATAGCGGATCTGGAACCGGATAGCGGATCCGGATCCGGATATTGAAAATATGAGGTATCCGGATATCCGGATAGTTTTGGATCCGGATCCGGATCCCAGCCCTAGTATTGACCAACACCGTAGCTCCTCTACTAACGAAATTATCCCATGTGCGGTGACCTGTATTAATATCGTCGTAGCTCTTTTGTTTTTCATTTCTGGGACATAGTAGTATAACAAGATATTGTGCAAAATTTCATTTTCTACCGACTGCTACATAAATATACAGAAATATACAAAAAATGTTGTTTTTTTCATTATCTCGAAAACACGAAATTCAATTGTTTTTAAAATTTTACCATCGTAATCGGAAGAAAAAACGCTACTACTTTGGTAATTTAACCAACATCGTATCTTTAGTAGTAACAAAGTTGGCAGTAGTGCAGACTTCAATTTGAACATCCTGTATATAAAAGCCGTGGATTTTAGCGGACCTCGAGAATTTATCGAAAATAAATAATGGAGGAAGGGCATCAAGTGTAGCGTGCTTGGTATAAGGACGCCAAAAGTTTCCACAAAAATATTTCAAGTGTAATATATGTTACTGACGGATAAATTTGCTATTGTGGTATTCGTTTATTTTAATTTTTTTTTGACCGCGTTGACGTGAGATAAATATTTAACCTCAAAAAACGCAAGCCAATAAAAGAGGCAATTTACTTTGGAAGTGGATTCATTTGATTACCGACTTCTATAAAGTACGCTTGATATCCAGTTTAAAGGTTTATAAAGGGAGAAAACTCCAAGACAGATTGCCACATTTATAACCTTATCAAATGGGAAATCGTTATCCTCATTACGGATGGGTAACATTAAAGTGTTTCCTGAAAAGTCATGGATTTATGGAATTCTAAATTGATGTTTCATTATGTTGACGTTCAGACATATTTCTGGGGTAATTTTACACGTATTGCTATATTAACTAACATCGATAAGAAGACAGCTAGTATAAATACAACAAAACTTCTTTATTGTGAATATATTTTCCTAAAACAATATCATTAGTACGAAAGATTTTTATTTTAAAAACGATACCTTTAATTAGTAAAAAAATAATCAAAATTGTCTAAAGTTAGGAAAGGATCTAAATGTTTTTTAATAGGACATCCACAAGATTAAAAGCAGTCTGTTTTGATTTTGATAAAAAGTATGATGTGGTCTTAAAATTGATATTTTTATAGAATGTTTAGCAAAATGTTTTTATTTTGCAGAATGAGATGGATGTCTAGAGGGCGAAGTTTAAGAAGATTATTATTATTAAAAGACGAAATTATTATATTTTTAGTCGAACAAAAATCTGATCTTTCCGCTGTTTTTCAAAATGACTTATGGCTATCAAAGGTGTCATTTCTCAGATATTTTTTAGAAATTAAACGATCTCAACTCGTCTCTTTAAGAAAAAAATAGCAATGTATTTATTTCGAATGATAAATTTAAGGTTTTAATAAAAGATTTTTGCTCTAAATTTGAAAAAATCTTGTATGAAACATGTTGCAAAATGGCTTTTTTTCTTGCACACAACGTGTTGAAACACTCACTTCACTCGTGTTGCAACTTGTTTCATAAATAGCTAATAGATCACTTAAAAACTTTACAAACACAGTTTCGGAAATACTTTATATCGATTTTGATTTCATAAACGATTTTTGATTCACAATGAAATTAATCACGTGCCATATACAACCCAAGAGGAATTTGATGAGCTATCGAGTGACTCAAAGTTAAAACTTGAGTTTCCACAAAAATCCTTGAATGAATTATGAATCGGAGCTAGAAATGAATTTCCCATAATTTCTGAAAAGGCATTAAATGTTCTTCTGCCGTTCAGCACCACATACTTATGTCAAACAACTTTTTCAGCTTTAATGCTTATTAAATAGAAATATCGTTCAACATTGAAAAACGCTGAGGTTTCTTGTCAAATATTGCAACAAAATTTAATTTGTTGTGCAGTAAAAAAACAAGCATATTCGTCTCATTTTTATATACTTGAAACAAATCCTAAAACTACTTTTTTGCATATGTTTGTTTTGTACCAAAGAAATAAAATGTTTGTTCTTCTTAAGAAAGTCTCGATTATTTCAATAAGTACATAAAAGTAGGTATTATGTGTTTTATTACAGAAAGGAGAGGATTTATGTTAGTAAAAAATCATAAAACAGCAAATGCATGGCGAACAATATAAAAAATATCGAGCCTCCACTGTCCATCCACCTCCTTCCATCTCTCTGCCCCAAATCTAGCACCGCCCAACCTGCTCCTCTGTATATTTCCAGTCTATCCCGTTCCCATTTTGACAAGCCCCTTTTCACTATTTCTTGCCCAGTTCTCTCTACTCCTACCTCTCGCCTCCATCGAGCACATTAGGAAGGCGGAATACAACAGGAACTAAAGGGAAATATATACAACGGAGTTCGTGAATGCAAAGGCTGGCAGTAAGGAAATAACTATTGCGAGATTCAGGTGTGGGAATGAGGAAAGAACTGGATGGACGAGTACGGTTGATGCTGATTCTGTGGAGAAAGAAATGGTGGCCTTGGACTGCAGTGGCGTGAACTGGGAAGAGGAAGGAGGTGGTGGAGAATCATGTGCGAAACTGAAGCAAGATTGGCAATACTGCAGAACATGAAGAAAAAGAAAAAATTGAGTTAAGAGACACAGGGGGCAATAATGGAACAATTCGTGTTTGTATTAATGGATTGTATGAATGAATGTATTAATGCCAGTTAACGGATTTGTTCAGTAAAAGAATGTGGAATAAAATATGATAAAAGTGTCAATAACTTACGTGTCTGATACATGAAAAGGAAAGATTATTGGAGGAATTGAAACATAAAGTGCGAGAGAATAGAGGCAGCATAAAAAACAATTTGGAAAATGTTTACATGAAGAATCATAGTAAAAAGACAATATAAGATATGAAAGAAGCAAATTGTTTCACTGCTAGCGCTGAAGATGCGATGATCAATGTAGTGGAGGCTCTCTTAACGGAAATTTCTTATAAAAGGACATTCCTACTAAGATGCCAGAAGTTTTTTGGAGAAAATTCCATCTTTGCTACGAGGATACAATCCAAAAAATATCTACAACGCTGATGAGACTGGACTTTATTTTAGAGCATTACCTAACAAAACTTTAGCAATTAAGTCTGAAAACTGTACAGGAGGAAAAATGTCGGAGGAAGGATAACCGTTGTGTTAGTATGTTAGGTGAGAAGGAAAGTCATTGGAAAAGGAGCAAGGCCTAAACCATATAAAAAAACTGAAAGTTATTTATTTTCTTGTGACGTGGCGATACGATGACGGAAGACCTGATAATTGGAGTTCGACAGTTAAGTTACAAAAACAAACATTTTGCTATCTTGGATAATGCTACTCCCAAAATGTCAAACTGAAGCACATTAAAATAGTATTTTTACCCCCTAATACAACTTCGTTCTGCAAACCTCTGGACCAGGGAATTATAAAAAAATCACATTTTACTGAAATTCAAAATAGGACATCAAAAATCCACTACTGAATTATCAAAACCAGTAGACTTGTGTCGACAACAACTATAAAATTATAAACGGTTGGTTTTAAACATAACATGGATCAATTTCAAGAATTCGTTGATGCAGAAAGAATGACTTACGCTTATAAGTGATTTATCCAATGAATTACCCAAGTGTCTACAAGAAAACGGAATTATGGCTATAAACCAGAAAGACTTTATTAATATGGAAGAAAATTTTATTAATATGAAGAAAATTTGTCAACTGAAAATAATAATTAATTTCTCGAAAAAATCATCACTTTTGAATGGAAAATTCACTATTAGGTGGAAGGTTTTCTAATAACCGGCAACTAAATCTGAAATAACGCATCGATATTAGTAATAATAAGTCCTTATGTTTTACATTAAATCTGTCTATTATCTCATACTGACGTTGAATATTTTCTTATAAATACACCAGTGATTTGTTAGGACGACATTGTTTACAGTTATTTCTTAAAATATATTGTTCGATTGGTTATTCTGAGAATTGCGCATACTAGTATTATGAATGTGGTGTAACTTGGTAATAATTTATGGGCGTTGAAATATTATGACATATCCATGCAACATATTTGGCCCACGTGTTACTAGTTATATTTATATTTCAAATATTTCACACTTTTAATGTTCCAATAATTCAAAACGATGTCTTAATTAAAAGGCCTCTTTTCTCAAAGTCTCAATTAATAGGTCTTTATAATTAATTATTAATTTTATAATAATTAATAACGTTGTTTGTTTGTAATCCATATTAACATTAAATGTAGCGAAAATGTAAATACCAAGTGGAATAAATAATGTTGTCATCAACCTGCTTTATTTTTCCATATAAAAAAAAAACTTAGATTTAAAAATTGGTTGAATTTAATACTTAATTATTTGCTAGTACGATGATCCAAACTTATTTCAATTCTATAAGCAGTCTATGTTAATCTGTTAATCAGCAGAAATATCTCGCTTATATTAAATTAAATTGAATTTATTATTTTAAATATCCAATTTTTAAAGCAACCTACACGTTAATTTATAAAAAAAGTTAGCAACAATTTCTGTTAAACATTACTTACTGTAGAAAAACGTGCACTACTAGATTACTGATAAAATAACCTTTCCAATGAGGTATCATAAGAAGGGTCTCATCCCATTTAAGATGTCAGCAAAATGTCAAAAGATGTCCCCTTTGTAATAGAAATTGAGGTATTTTGCATAAAATAAATTTTATATTTTGTATAAAATTATTCACATAATATCTGTATCACACGACGTAAAATTTAGTATATAATATTATTCGACTAATTTGATGTAGAATTACACGTCGTTCTAAGTGGACTTAACACAAAAATTTGCTGCATTTTTATTTACTTCCAATAAAAAAAAAATATTTTTTATATTCCATAGGAAATTATGCGGACAAATACTGCAAAACGTACACACATTCAAATTCATCAATAACGTTATTTTCTGACGATCGAAATACAATGTTTTCGGGTCAGATGGAAGGCCACAAGTATGGAGAGGAAAAAATTAATAAATGCATATAAAAATTGTGTGCAATAAACCATGGAGAACGTTCGGTGATTTGGATTTGTATATCAGCTCTGGATAATACTGGGGATTGATAGAAATATGGATCACATGTATTACTTAAACCGTTTGAAAAATCATTTAAAGAAAAGCCCAAGTGATATGAATATCACACATTTATAAATCATATCAGGACAATGATCCAAAACATGCGGTTATGCTTTTTAACATGGCGTCAAGTGACGGCACAAGCGATCGTGAGAGCGAAATAAATCGATATTTTTGCTATAAAAAAAAGGAAATAGTACAATTATATGTGTTATATGTGGAAAAGTGTTTTGGATCAAAAAAATCAAACTGTTAGACAAAACTCGTTTAGTGTGCAAGGAGTGTAACCAAGACGGTGTCACTCCTAACCTAGAAACACACGTAGAAATCATGTACTTGAAGACTCTGGTAGACGAACTACGGAGCAAGAATCTGGTTCTGCAGGAAAACAATGAGCTTCTTAACGAAAAGATTGTTTATCTGAAGAAGAAGGTGGAAAATTGTGAAAATTCTAGCCTCTCAAATAAAAAAAGAGGTAAACCCAACAAGAACTGTGTGAAAGGAAGCAGAAGAAGTAAAGAGTGGCTCTAAGCAAAGAATGTCTGAAGGCGGTAACATTGGAAATGAGCTCTTCGTAAGCCAAATCCTAAATTCTAAAAATCTTACCTCTAATACACCAGTCAGTGATGATGCGTCGGGAGTTGACAGTTGACAAAAATGTCTTCATATTGTCGAATAACCCTATTTTGGATTCAAATTCAAACAGTCTTCGGACGTAAATGTTTCTAAGGAAAATATATAAAGAATACCATGGGCGGAAGTCGTAAGGCGAAAAAAAGGTAGTAACTAAAAAAGTACGACCGCAGCCAAAACTGGGAACAAACACTAACCAAACCCGACTCAAAATAGCCCAAAAGCCGAAGCGACTTTCAAGGACATGGATGATATTCCTCTCGGCCTTCGACCCAGGAACAACGGAATCAGATATAATAGAATTCCTAAAAAGTTAGCAATCAAGTACAACAATCGAATGCTTACCTCTAGGAAGCTTTATTTTTAGGAGTGACGCTAGATGTGATATCCTGGAAATCTCCATCCGGCACACCACAGTATATCATATGCGACAATGGCGTGCAATTTCGCAGTCGTGTGGGAGTAAAATTCTCTTTTCGGCGAATTATCAGGTGGAAGTCTTAAGAAACGTCAAAACGCACTAAAGGAAGTTGATTCAACGCGACGCAAGAAATTAATGAGAAACAAATATCGATATAATTCCTTAACAAAACTGGAAAATTTGAGAAATATAAAATAAAACAATTTTATTTATTATTAATAAACGACTTCCCAAAACATTGAGACCACCACCATCACAAAATGAAATGCATGGTAAGTATTCTTGTATGATAATTGTGGAAAAAGTGCAAAAAAACTGGTAGAGCTCGTGCATCTGTATATATATGTGCAATTTCGAAGTAATCTTTCTGCATGGTATGGAGAATTAATTACAACTCCACTTTCGTCTGGAGTTAACGTTGTCCACAAAAAAGGAACGGTGCAGGACAACAGTATACCGATGATGTGTATACTGCGTTACATTCCAAACTACAAAGAATATTATGGAAATTATGGAAATTATGGAAAGATATGGAATGCTGTTTTCCGGGTCGAACATAGAAAAGTTAAAGAAACATTTCAGGAAACGAATTGATCTGCACTTGATTTAAACTCCTTTCAATTTAACGATTGAACAGATTGAAATAATCCGAAATGGATATCAAAACAGGTCACTCTCGAATGTAGACCGTCCAAGGTGAGAAAGTAAATATGTATTACCGAAATCTATTAAAATGGTCAAGTGTAATCGATACCGTCTGCATGTAATAAATATATTTTTATAGCTTTTTATTGGTTGCCTGCTCAAGAATAAACAGATATTTATGGAAAAGGATAAGCAGATTAATGGATTACTCTAACCAGTTTCTTTCGGAATTAAATTCACGTCAACACAATTGTCTACAGAGTTTATTCAGCGACGTTTTAATATTCGCGTATTGCGTACCTCATTTTGAGAACAAACCTTGTTGTCTCTAAGTCAGGAAATAATATTAATTGATGATAAATAAATGTAATTATAGGACTGGACCTGGTCCTCAATGACGAACTAACACTGGAACTTCTCAATATGACCGTAGCATTCTCGGAATTTAATTGCATTATGTAAATGTTCGTGCATTAATCCGAACATTGGATCAAGACAATTAAATTACTATCCAATTCGAATTATTTACAACTTCGGTATAATATATATTACGAAGTCATTAAGTAAGAATTGGTTCGATTGTCCAGATTTACGATTATTAAAATTTACAAGATCGGTCACTATGATTAAATCCAGTGAGTAATTTGTAACTTCTTAATTTTTTCGTATTTTTTTCCACGAACCTCTTCTAATTTAAAGGGTAATTAATGCTATAATACTGTAAAGAATTCGTTCATCCTAAGGCATTTTCGGTGAGCCCGGCTAAATTGAACGACTTCTTTCTCTTCTTTTAACCAATGCTTTTTTGCCATCCGAGGGGGTTTTCCAGAAACTGAGCAAAATAGAGATTAAGCAGTTTGAAGTTCGGGCTCTTAAAATGTTGAAACAGAAATACCAAATCGATGACACTATTCTCGATGAAGATGCAGGACTCCTTACTACGGACTGCTATGATATTTTCTATGGTAAATAGAAAATAAATGAAAAAGTTTAAAAATTTTATTGGTACTTTATTGGCAATTTTCAACAGAAAACCAGGAAAACGTAAATTAAACTAGACAATCATTAACTCTTATTATCACTACAGGTGGTGAAAAAAAAAAGAACTCTTCGAGGACGATGAAAATTGTCCTAAATGGAATGATCCCTAGACGATCACAGCTATGAAAAGGAATTCAAGAAGGTTTGGTCAATATGCGAGCCATAATAGATCGAAATCATATGGAACGGGGTCAATGACCGAAGAACTCCGATCGAGACAGGCAGGACAACTTCTAATCACTTTATCGAATAAAAATATTAACCATAAAAAAGAAAAACAATTAATTAACCTCTAAATAGTTATAAACATTTAATTAAAATTTATCAAATCACGTTTATGATGATAAATTTATAAAAGGAAATGTTATTTAAAAACAACAATATCAAATTCAAATCTCAATTAAATTTAATTATTTTATTTTAATTTAACTGTTTAACCATTGAAAAAAATAACATTAATTTTTATAAATAACAAAAGACATTAAATATGAAAATGACAACTGTGTAACGTATGACAACACTGTTCAAAAGATCGTGCGAAATTCGAAAAATAACGAGCGATCGTGTTTTGTTTAATTTTGGCTATAAAAGCAGCATACCAGCCATTATTTGTCAGAGCTGCTGTGGCTCTCCCCCTAGGAAAATTTCCAAAAAGGAAAAGAAGTGTGTTGTGTTTTCTCAAAGATATTTCGTTAAGTGTTGTTTCAATGTTAGTGCCATATCGGATTAACAGTGCCATACTGGATAAAGATTGAAGAGCCCTTATGTATATCTCCAGAGATCAGATATGCTATGGAATTCCCTGAAATTGAAAGTAGTGATTCTGATTCTTCAAGTGATGAAGAAGAAGTAGAATCAAAGAAGAACACAGATATATCTGATGAAAATAAGACCACTGAATATTATTGGAACAAGATGAAGGAAACTAATAAACCAATTTATATGGATTTTCCATAAAATGAGTTAATATCAGCTCAATTATTAATTATTGATGAAAAGTTAGATACGATATTAAAAGATAATAAAAAATCTGACACAGAATCCACTATGTCAAATCTTAATTTGTAGGGGATATACACGACAGTATGAGTGAATTAAATAGAGAAATGAAATCTCAAAATGATACAATAAACAAAACGAATCCAATAATAATTTTCAGGAGTTAATGCAAATATTAAAAAACAATCTCAGTAAAGATATAGATATACAGAGCCATGCACTTCTGAATCATTAAAAAATCCGAAAGTATCTATTTTGAAAGAAGATAGAGCTTCAGAAAAGTTGAACAAATTAACTAAAGATATTCATGAAATGATACCAATATCTGTATCCAACAGGGTTTCAATAAATGATGTATATGAGTTTGCATCTAAATTATTAGAAGGATCTGAAGAATTATCTGTTTGGCTAAATTCATTTATGAGAGGAGAAGTTATAGTGAAACATAGATTATCTATAATAAATGATCCAAAAAACAAAAAATATCTAGAGGCTTATACTGTATTGTTTAATAGACTTTATAGATTTAAAAAAGATAATAAAAAATCTTCTAAAATCTTGAAAAATGCCGTAGAGAAAAATTTAAATCCATATTCAAATAGAAATTCAAAATCTGAAATATGTAATTACTTGTATTCTAAGATTAATAATAAGGATGAAAAAGTTAAAAATATAGTAAGAACAAGAGAATCCCCAGAAAACCTAACAATGGCTGAGTTGTTTGATACTTTTGGAAAGTCACATTTTAATTCATTATATATTATTGGGCATCATATATTATAATATTTTTAATACTTAACCATATATAAATATCAATTATATTACTATATTAATTATAATTATAAATTGTAATTACATGACAGCTGTCAACGTTGCGCATCGTTTGAATATACTTCTTTCCTATTGATTTTTGGTGGATAAACATTGAATACATATTTTTATAGTACTTGTGGATCTATTAATATAATAAGTAATCGTAATAATGCCTAAAGTAAGAAGAAAGAAGCCACCACCTGAAATTGGCAACAGATCGACCCACCCTTTGATGAGTTTGAGCAAGAGATGCATAAAGAGGAATATGTTCCAACACAACAATCGCCGTCTTCCACAATATTCACGCAAGATTTTCCAGCAATTAACTCGCAGATATTTTAAAAACATTGCTAAATTCTTAAGTTGCTTGTCCTATAAATCATCTGTTGAGGAACATAAAACTTTGGCTTGCTGCGTATGTAAAAATATATTCAATCACTCCTGTATTGATGTTTCTGATTCTGAAGTACGTTTGATAAGATCTAAACGTGGCTTAACTTGGACATGTGAGAGTTGTACTGGTCTCGGCAGTGATATCAATGCTGCCCTGCTAAGCGAAAATGCCGTATGTGCAAAAATTGCCAAAATGAGTTGTTGGGATAGTTGTATTCTGCGCTCTCTTTAATAAGCAAAAACGCCGTATATGCCATAACTAGTGGAATGATTCTGTTTGCCGTATGTACCAAATTTACAGTAAATACTTTTCTTATAAGTCCTCAGGCTATTGTTATCTCGACGGCATCCGTTTTCAATGCCGTTTCGACCGTGACCCATGTGGGTCTGTAGTTTATATTTATTTACTTTTGTCGGACCAGTCTATGACTGGGTCCTCTGTGCTTCCCCCCAAAACATTTGGAAGGCCATCTATGTAAAATGTCATTTATGCTTAATAAAGATTATAATTAGTGAGTAACTATGACTCGATTAACACCCTAACACACCGTGCAACGACGCTTTATGACGAAGTGTTGATAGCATAGCCTTCCGAAGCTTCATAAACCAGGACCAGGGGAACGTGAAGCGCAAGCTAGACCTAGCGTAGTGGTTCTAGCCGATATTGGGCCTTTACGCGGCGGTGCTATTGATCTTCACCGGTTTGCGCGGAGACAAATCAGCATCGGATCGTCTTTGAGATTCAACTCTCGCCCGACAGTATGGCTCGGTGTCGGATCGGCCCCAGTGCCTGTAGGCCTGGGGCTGTGCGGAGCGGCCCCGCGTTTATACTGGTGCAATGTCATTGAACCAAGAGTCTGAGCCACACAATGGCTCCAACGACTCCCCAATTCGATCTGATACCTTTGGCGTAATTGCAGGGAGTCTTGGCGGCTGTCTAAGCCGACGGCAGTCGCTTAAACTGGCGAGTCGGACGCGTCGGTAAATCTACAAAACCCGAAGAAATGGCCACAAATATAGATGATGCCTCGGACGAAGGGGGAGATGGTTCCCGCCCCCTGGATAATGAGTCAGGGCCCTTGGATGACGGACCGGCGAACGTCCCCGGATATGTTATTGAAATACCCTTCCAAATGTGGTCTTGTGGCGTATGTCTCCGCGCCGGGAAGGGTAATTTCATGGCACTTAGCATCAACGACGAAGTAAAGCATGCTTCGGAAAGTCATCATAACGCGGTACTAATATATAAGTGCACAGGCTACCAGAAAGAGTACCGCACGAAGCATGCTGCTTTGTGCCACTGGGCATAAGATTCCCGGCGATGGCAGGCCATACAAATGCCAGTCGTGCGGGAATTTGTTCAAGTCAAAGAGTTTAAGTCACAAAACGAGCGCAACCGGCATCCACTCGCACGCTGGTCCGCGCCCCTCGGGGAGGCAAAACGTGGACGCAGCAGGACAGTGAACTAATGATGGAATTAGAAGTGCGGTTTCAGGGCGAGCGGTTCCCGCCTTGTGTATGTATGTCTAAGGTCAACCGCAACAAGACCCTCAAGCAGATTCGAGATAAGCGTAATGACAAGGCATAGCGTGACTTGAAGTTAGCCTGGTTGCGGCCACGGCTACCAAGTCCGGCTACGAGTAGTGACTGCGCTGAAAGCGATACCGAACTAGGCCGTCACCAGATAGAGCGGACGAGAACGAGCCTCCGGTCGGCCCTGAGTTGCCTCAGGAGCCGGAGGTACCGCCTCCCTCTCCAACAACCCCGGTCACCGTCGAGATCCCGGCGGTCGAAGTGCTCGAAGCGAGCAGCGATTCGATATCTCCAGAAGCCCTAGACTGGAGGAAGGGGATAGTAAGCACAGCTCTGGCTCACCAGTTACCCAAGAAAGCCATCCCCGATGAATCACGAGCAATAGTCCTGTTGCTCAGGCGCGGCCTCCGTTATGTTGAGGAGTGCGATTGTCAGGTCCCCCAGGCCCAAATTGACCATGTATACGAGGCGTCCTCAAACACCTCCTGCGCCTCGGGAAGGTGAAAACGGGGGGGGGGGGAGCAGAATCGCCCCAACAATAGGGTGCGTAGTAGCCGGACCCGCCGCACTATGGGACGAAACGCTGCATATCATCTCAAAATTCAATAACTTTAAAAGTAATACGTATATCGACGTGAAATTTGATATACAAGTTAATGAATAAATGTAGGTTTATAATTTATAAAGAGTTTATTATATATTACATTAGATATATGATATTAAGCATAGTGAAAATAAACTTTAACATTCTGCATAATTACAAATTAATTGTTTAAGAACATAAGTTAGGAAAATACTTATAAATAGTAATAATGCTGTTAATAATAATAATAATAATATGCAATGGTTAGTTAACTGCAAAAAATACCCTTTTATGTGGTATTTAAAAAATAAAGTTTCCAGAATATGCTTTCTATTCACTATTTAAGTTTTCTTCCCATTCTTCACCTACATTTTGTAAAAGGGCTTCGTCATCTAATTCCATAATTTTTCGTGCTTTAGACCAACTTTTACTAGAAATGTATGGATCGGAAGTGTACATGAGGGTGTGGAATACATCTTCATTTGTTGATGATCGTGAGCATTTTCTAGCATGGTATAAGCGAAAATATTTATAACCTTTGTTGCGTGCTTCCTGGGCATCTTCTGAAAGCTGTCCCAATGGTAGCAGGGCAAGATGTTTTATGATGCTTTCTCCATGGATTAATACCTTGTGAACAGAAGCAGGCATATAATACCATCCGTACTCTTTTTCATAATAATCTGCTGTTACGCTTGCATAGCCCCGAATTTTTTTGAGTCAATAGGTTTTCCGCTAGCCATAGTTTGTAAAATTATGTAATATCTATTAATAAGATGTTCATTTACCCCAGTTATATTTGCGCTACATGTGTAGTTAACAAAGAACCTTCTGGCAGTGTTTCCATCATTTGAAGTTCCACTACCTTGACGAGGTCTATCGACAATCAGCCCAAGTTCGTCTCTGAATTGTCTTTGTATAGCTTCTTTCTTTACTTTTTTAGATTTTTTTTCTTCGTCACTTCGAGCAGACCACTTTTTAAACTGCAAGTTATATGAAATATGCAAAATACATTCCATAAATCTAATCCAGCAATGCAATGTTGAAATGCCGAATCTGTAGGCATCTTGTCGATCTTGCTTATTTCTAACGAGTTCCAAATTATTCATTTCAGAAGGCTTTGCGAGACATATTGTGCATGCTGAAGAAGAGTGTGTATCAGTCAACACTTGCGTAACCTTACCGTCAGAAATAAACCTTACCATCAGAAATAACCACCTGGGTAGGTTGAAGTGCAAAAACTTCGTTAGCTAAATCTGAGGTAACTTCCCTTGTTTTTGCTGGAGTTTCTTTAGTAAACTCAACTGACATTGGACGACAATATCTGTTGGAAGAAGGTGTCCGATTTTCTCATATTACTGCACTGTTTTTAGAATCAAGTAACTTTATAGGAACTAAAGAAGCAATAAAAAGATGTGCATCTAAAATGAATTCACTTTCACCAGATAAGATTTGTTTATACTCTGCCTGCCCCGATGATCCATCACACCCCATTTCACGTATAATATCATTTCTAAGACATCTGATATATCAACAGATTCGATTTTAAGAATCCTTTTTACTGTGTGATTTAGATTTTACTTTTATATCCGTAACAGTTATCCCATCAGGATAACATTCCGCTGTAGCTTCTGCAATGGGAGTATTTTGCACTTTTTCTCATCTAAAAAAAAAAAATTTCTTTAATAGTTCATACTTGTCTCTGGATGTGTTTAAGTCTATGTACATTGCTAAGGCTTCATCTTTAGAAAAATTTAATACACCTTCATTTTCATTCTCAAGCCTAGACAGTAGACTCTCTTTTAATTTAGGGAATAAATATCTTATTTTTTCAGTTTTGCATGTGTTATTTTACCAATAGACCTGAGTGCTTGTAAGTGTGTGAAGGTAATCTTATCTATTCCAGACTCTCGAATCATTTTTGCAGCTTTCCTTTTCTTTGTAGACTCGGAGGATTCTTCATAGTCTTTGCACGGTCTCCCACTTTGTGTTCCAGATGGTGTCGAAATTTCTGGTGTGGACCTCTCCGTATTATCAAAGTCAATAACAAACTCCGTATTTAACCATTCTTGGTTATTAGCGATAAATCTAACTTTATGTCTTTATGCTGCAGCCCATTTTGTTTTGAATTTGGGCAATAACATTTTTTGTATATTGGCTTTGACGCAGTCGAGTTGTGCGTTTCGGTTAGATTGTAATTCTCCTGTAAAAATAAAACATAAACAAATCACGACCACAGATAAAATAATAAGTTAAATGTTATTATAGCGCCGGACCACAGTTACCACAGATACGAATATCACAAAAGGTTGTTATTATATACATACACATACACCTGCCTGTACTTACATTACTTAATTAATAAATAGATAGATACAAAGAAATTTAATAACATAAGAAGCGAAATAGGTATGTACTATTCCGGCCAGTAAAAATGTCGTATCAATAAAACCAAACGCACGTCGAAATTAACAACAAATGTCGTCCTCGGGATCATGCTGACCGTGTTTGCGGAGCAGGTACCTGACCCGCTGCATTCGATAATATTTCACGGTGTATACTACTACACTACAGAGATGAGAGCAAAACTTATTATTGAAAACATTTTAAATGTATCTTTCATCTATAAATTTGACATTGGAATTTATAAGTTGATAACAAAATCTAGGAAAACTTACGATATAAGCACAAAATACTATAAATGATAATAATAGTGAAACATTTAATAATAATTAAAAAAAAAATAATAAGATTTAAAAAATGAAAGTAAGGAAAAAAAAAACTAATACAACAATATTTGCATAAAAAATAGGTACAATAATAAACTTTAAAAAATGAAAGTATGAAAAAAAGTAAACTGTAATAAAACAATATTTATTAAAAAATATATATAATAATAAGCTCGTGTTTTGGTGAATTCACATCAATAGTAACGTAGCCTTATATGCAATACAAATGTAAGTGAAAATACCTTGTTAATCCCAAACTTAAAGAGCCGGCTCGTTTTTCCCTAATTAGATAATACCCTTAGTACAAGCGTTTAGGGAAATTCCCAGCTTATATACCGATAGTTCTTTCATTTAACATATTATCGATATCTTTAACATTCTTTGGTATTTTATAATACTGTTGGTACTAAATGATAACTTGAAAATATAATCTATAAGCTTGTAAATAACTCAATAATAAATTTTTGGAAAAATAGTAAATCAATATGTATTCAGAGATTAATAAATAAGATTATAAATTACTACTGATTTATACAATCAATTTGTTCCACCAAATAATTCACTAAGATCTCAATAAATAAATTAAATAGAACTAGTCTACCAAGCGGTAGAAATAATTGTATTACGAAAATTATCCTACGTTAATTATTTACATAAATCTCTACAATTTACATAAATTACATAAATCTGTAACAAAAAACATACAACTGATTAAAAAATTCACAAGTAATTTAGTTTCAAATACAAACTAATTTACTTTGCAAGTACAAAATTAGCAATAGATTATAAAAGTTGAAACAGTTTATACGTTACGACAATCTGGAATTGAAATATTTAGGATAATTAAATTTATTATTACGTGTGCATTCTGTAATCAATTGTTTGTTACAGATTTATGTTATTTATGTAGTAACAATTAACGTAGGACAAAATCGTAGTTATATATATTTTTTAATTCATAATACAATTATTTTTATCGCTTGCTATACTCGTTTTATTTAATTTATTTGTTAATTGTTTGGTGGCACAAACAACTATATGACAGAATTCAATATATCCTGAATCACAGATCAAAAAAATAGAGGTTTCTGAGATACATAATCGTCTATTATTTTACTCATTCGGTATACTTAATAAAATTGTATTTTGAGACGATATTGGTCGATCGGCCCCATAGTGCGCCGGCGTTACCTATATGCTCGCACCCAGGATTTCTACAAGAAAAACCCCAGCCAGGTTGCTATACATGTGAGAGACGGCGTCAATGGCTCGACGACAACCGCGTGTCGCCGAGTCCGGAGGACGTTAAGGAACTGTACGACGAGTTATGGGGGACGAAGCCGAAGGTACAGACCCCGGTATCGGACGTAACCGAAGAACAAATCGAGTTGGCTAGTGCGCTACCACCGATCACTGTTCTTCAAATTCGTCGCCGCGTGTCCGGTACCAAGTCTCAGCCGTGGGCCCAGATGGAATCGAGAGGAAGCACCTTTCCCACTGGAACCCGCACGAGATCCTCTATCTTTTATTCAATTTTACTTTGTGTTGTGGTAGGCAGCCAACACAGTGGAGGACCAGTCTTTAAAAAGAGGGGAAAGATGGGACTAAGGCCGAAAGTTCTCGGCCCAACACCATCTCCCCGCTCATCAGCCGGCTCTTCTGCTCTACTCCCCCCAAATTCTGGACCGGCATGGACGTACAAGCGGTCCAACTCCGTGGTAATCTCCCCCCGGTCATGAGTCTTCCATCGAATCCACCTGATATGAGGAAGTGGCGAGTTGGCTGCACTAGGTGTGAGTCCTTATCACACATATTACAGCGCTGCGCGGCCACTCACTGGCCAAGAATATGGCGTCACAACACTGTCGCAGAGTCCATCCATAATCTCGCATCAAAGAAAGGCTGGACCGTCCTCGACGAGCCAAACATCAGGCTCGCGGACGGCTCACTAAGAAAGCCTGACCTGGCCACTTTTATTTCTTTCTATGTCTGTTCATGTTACTGTTTACACCCACTGTAGCCACGAGCTTGGTCTCTCAGTTTTAGTTAAGTTATTCTATATTTATTACATTTTAATTGCATCTTTTAATTAATTAGGATTTGTTCCGGGCTGCAGAATCCATATTCTCAGTAATTAGTGATCTGCCACAACGACAACTGTTTTCGTCATTCGGCACATCCGTCGGATTATGCCTGAACGCCTCTAAGGCCGTATCGTTTTTAGTCGAAGGTGGCAACGATACCTATAAGAGTTTCGAGAGTCGAAAGGCTCAAGAAAATGTGACTTTATTAGGCGGTCCGTCGCACGAGCCCTCGCTTGCCGAAAGGGGCGACCGACGGACGGACGCGATCCAGTAGCTACGTTCCGTCAGCCCCCAACGATCGGTCATGGGTCAGCAAAACTATTCGATGTCGAAACTCGGAATTGTCTGCAGACGACTTACGTACCTGGCGGGGTGTTGTACTCGGTAGAGCAGTTTGGACCATGGTATATTAAACGAATCTGAAGACGGATTTGATATGGAAGTTTATGATAAAAAGGAAGATAGAACATTTAATAAAGATCAGAGAGTGAAAGGGAAGCAATATATGGGAAGGAAAATAGAAAAAATCAAGATCAAAATAAACATGTAGTCAGTTTTGTTCCAAAACCAAAAAAGTCTAAGAAAACTAAGCCGTGTACTTACAATGCACGTGAAGCAAAATCACCTTGAACTTTTCTTTGTGGGACGATAAATGAAGATCAAAGGGAAGATATTTTTAATTACTTTTGGAGCTTGGAAAGATAGGGAGCTAAAAAGGCTTACATAAAAAATCTTGTACGCATTCGGCCGATTATGCGGAGACGCAAAATGTATGTGTCTCAGACACTCACAAAACAGATGGGATTTGATTGTTATTTGCCAAATGAGAGTAACGAAGTTGTAAGAGTGTGTAAGCATTTTTTATTAAGCACAATAGACATGAATAACGAAACATTAACTGAATGGATGAACGCTTTAAACGAAAAAGCTGCATTAAAAGAACGTTCGGACACAAACTCGAATAAGAAATCTACGACACCTACTTCAGTCAAATCATCTGTTGTGAAGGAATGGTTAGGTTTATTGCCAAAAGTACTCAGTCAGTACTGCAGATCTAGTTCACATAGAGTGTATGTAGAAGATACATTCAGAAACAAGACCCACATGTTTAAAAAATATAAAAAATGGTGCAAACTTTTCTGTTCAGTATTAAAAAACGAGAAAATATCCATATTCAAGCCAAGAAAAGACGACATATGCACCACTTTTAAGGAAGGAAATTTAACTCAAGAAGAATATGAAAATCACTGTCAAATGAAAGAAGAAGCATAACATGCTAAAAAAAAACACAATTAATGTGTTCTTCTGAAGTATTAGTGGTGACTATGGACGTACAGAGTGTTTACTATCTCCTAAACTGCAAGTATCTGTTCAATAGTACAAACAGAAACTTCAAGTTCATAACTACACCTGTATGTGAACAATGATAAAGAAGTACATCTATACGTATGGCATGAAGGTGACGGCGGAGTAACTGCTAATGAGTTTACAACGTGTGTTTTTAATTTCTTGAATTTAAAATTCGATCAAAACTACAAAAAGGTCATACTGATATCAGATGGACTTTCGTACCAAAATAGAAACAAAATAC
This sequence comes from Lethrus apterus, assembly GCA_018397195.1. Classification (NCBI taxonomy): domain Eukaryota; kingdom Metazoa; phylum Arthropoda; class Insecta; order Coleoptera; family Geotrupidae; genus Lethrus; species Lethrus apterus. The sequence continues at coordinate 24,341 of JAFFZR010020554.1, read as the reverse complement.
TATCCTCAACTCTACTTAATCTTACATTCTTGAGAAAGTGAATACCATGATGCAGGTGGATAGTGTCCATTCCACCTTGTTAGAGCATCTATTAAAACTCCAATTTATTCTTCCAATGATCACATAAATCTGATGGCACAAGCTCGTCCAAGCAAGCCTTATATTATACACCATTTAGATTACATGTTTTTCAAAAATTATGAAAAGACTTGTACGCTTGATTCAATAAGACCTGGTAAGAAAGTTGGTGATCCTGTAGTGACTGATATCAGAGGCCTCCTATACAAACGTGGAGATATTTTACAAATTGCGTCAACCACAGGATTGGAGAACGAACTCTTTGAGGCAGAGTTCGTGTCACTAATGCAAACATTGTAAACCTTTACAGTGCACCTAAAAAACGAAATTCGATAATTACAGTCTTTGAAATAATACATGCACAGGGACTACCATTGCTTTTATGATAGTATTCAACATGTTTAATTTAATAAATATTTAATTATCACAAGTACTTACTTAAGGATATTATTGATATTAATTTATTTGATATATTGTTCGTTTTGTTTTGAGAGAAGTTTTAAATTATTTATAATTGTTTAAAATTTCATTACAAGATTAACTTTGTTATTTGAACTGAATAAATATTTATTACTAATCCAAGGCTAGTAATTTATTTAGGTATATATTTTATTTCATATTTCCTGTTTTTTCTTTCTGTTTTGCTTTTATGCACATAGCTAAAATATTTGTATAATGAAACCTCTAAAATAATTATGTCATATCATAATTTGTATAAACATCAAACCTGATATGTGCATGAAAACCATTAAAAAATATTCCTTCTGAAAAGTTAACAAAATCAGCTTTGGCAAGCGCACCGACGATTTGTTCTTCTTTTAGAAGCCATATACCTTGTTTTAATACGAGTATGGTAAACTCGTAGTTGGCGTGTTATTAAGTCGCCATGTACGACTTATGTCGTAGTTGGAAGTCAACGTGTTAATTAAGTAGTGAAATAAATATGGTTTCAATTGCATATATGAATAGTTATAAATCTAATATAAATGTAAATATTTCTGTCGTATGCTGATTTATATTTAGATGTATATAACTTGTGGAGTATTAGTAATACCATTAGCGTTCCTTGGAGATATACAACTTTCGCGCAAATATTAGCTTAGGTCATTCATATTTGCATATTTCGTCTTCCTGAAAATCGGAAATTCTACAACATTACGTTACATAAATATACCTACAGAATTAACAGTAAACATTGACATTCACAAAATATTGTTGATGGTTAATACGAAATATTTTATATACATATGTATATATTTGTTATATGTAAAATATTTTTAAGACCACACAATATTTATTAACAGTATTTATTAATAAATCATGTGGAATTGAAAGATGTTTGCAATGTTCATAATTTGTTTACAGTCTTAGATTTAAAAATCATAACAACTGCATTAAGAAGGCATATAGTAAATTAAAATCTGCTTATTAAGAGTCAGCATTTTCCAAGTATTTCGTTACGTAATTTTTTCAGGGTCGCTAATGTTTTTTATGGACTCTATTTGGATTTAATCGTACTTAAAGAGAGTTCAGATATTTAAAATATTGTTGTTTATAAACGTTGTTCTACAGGACTCTCCATACTTCAAATTGTATATTAAACGTATAATGCGCTTTTGCAGAATGAATACTACTCTCTGGCCGTCTCGAGTTTCTCCACAATAATGTATTGTAGGTTAAGACAGAATATGCAAGAGAAAAATAGACATTCATTAAGTTGTGCATTCATTGTGCAGGCAGGATTTTAATTTTAGTATCGCAAAATATGCACTATATAGTTTATTACAAGCATAATCTACTTGTTTATGCCATACTAGATGTTGGTCTAAGTATACACCCAGGAACTTCACACTAGTTTGGAATTCAACCATTTCCCCATTCGTGCACTCCAACTTGTTATTTCGTAGAAGTTTACGTTTATGAAAGTTCACACATGAGGTTTTATGAGTATTGAGCAGAAGCCATTTTTGCAACACACTTTGCAATCATCAGCAAACATCACCAATACCTCAGCGACAACATGTTTGGGAAGATCGTTGACAAATAATATGAACAACAATGGTCCAAGTACAGATCCTTGAGGTACGCCAAGATAAACTACATATTCACCAGACAGCGCCTTATTTACTCTTACGTTAAAAGTTCTGTCCATTAGATATGAGCGGAACCACTCGAAGATTGGTCTTCGAATTCCTATGTTATACAATTTCTCGAGAACAAATGTGTGCCTGATAGTATCAAAGGCAGATGTTAAGTCAAAGAACAGGCCTATAGTATATAAGTTGCCGTCAAGTTATTTATAGATGAGATTTTAAAAACCTTACGATGCACTAGCTGTCGAGTGATTCCCATGAAATCCATGTTAATTTTATTTTTTTCAAGGTAGTTCACCACTCGGTTATAGACAATCCGTTCCAATATTTTGGAAAATTCATTAAGTATTTATATTGGACGATAATTTCTTACGTCAGAGGGATCTCCTTTTTTTGTATACTGGTACTACCATGGCTTTCTTTAATACAGATGGAAACTTACATTGATCTATACTCGCATTAAATAGGTAATTTAATGGTAGCAGCAGATGGCTTGAGCAATATTTTATAATAACTGTTGGTATGCCATTTATACCCAGCCTGTTTTTATTTTTTAATGCTTGTATTGCATTTGCAACCTCATTGTTTGTTATTTCATAAAAATACATTGTACTAAGAGTGTTCCTCTGTGCAGTACATTCATCAGACCCAGATTGGCCATGGTTTAATATTTTGTCTCCTGCACTTGTACTAACATAGTTTCCAAAAAGTTCTGCAGCAGTGTTGTCAGGCAAAATATCTCCTTCAGCATTATTTCGTTCAATAGCTGTTACTTTTTTCCTGTTTGTTTCTATATTCACAATATTCCATATCGCTCGAATTTTATTGTGTTTTTCTTATTTTGCTTGTATTGTACTGCCGTTTAGCATTATCAACCATTATTTTATATTGCCTTTTTTCTTTATTGTATATATTGCAGAGTTCTTTGTTTGAGCTTTTTTTAGAAAGCCAAAATAGATCTCTCAGTAATTCAGATTTATTTAAAACATCTTCCGTTATCTAGTTTCTTTTATGATTACTTTTTGTGCCTGCCGTTTGTAGTGGGCAGATCATATCGAAATACCACATAATGTTCATAAACGTTGCAAATGATTCTTCAATATCTCCTGAATTATATACATCCCTCCATGTTGCATTGTTTAGTAGGAAACTTAAACTTTCGAGAGTTTTCGTATGTGTTTAATTATTTTTTACGGTTGCTGACCTAACGATATCAGCGTATCGATTTGTTTGTTTAGTCTTTTTCTGTTCAACTTCTTCTATGTCAATAACAACTTTTTGTGCATTTGTATCTTTTTCGACGTTTGTATGTTTTGCGTTTTTCTGTAGGTAGTAGTTTTTGTGTTGGACGTTTTTCATTTTCCGTTTCACTGATTGTATCTACTCTCTTTATATTTACATTATGTACAGGCATCTGCTTCGTTATTAAAGATTTTAATTCTGCTATTTCTCGTGAGAGGGTTCTATTTTCAATATCATAATCATAATCATTTGCTACAACAGGATCCGCTGTTGACGTTAGTTTGTTTTCACACTTCTTGCACGACCAGTTTTCGAAGTGCCTTCCTTCTACAGCTGAATAAACTTGTCCATTGAAATGTCTACACACGTTAAATGATAGTCACTACCACATTCGTTTTTACATGATATATAATCATCGTATCTAGCGATATTCTTATCACAAGCGGCGCACTTAATCGCCTTCTTAATATTTAAAATATAGAAGAAAAATACCGAACGATCCACATTTCGTCGGAAGAAAAACGCAGCTACGCATCTACAGTCTTCGGTTATCGTTTGTGCTATTGAATTGCAATTTTGCTTATCTCGGCATATATAATATGGCATCTAGTGTTCCAAAAGATTTAAATAGTTTTATGAAATATGTGGAAAAGGTCGACACAAAATTTCATCAAAGACTTAGTGCTGATTTGCTCTCATGCATTAGAGCCGTCAAATCCAATTATTTGCCAAAACACGTGGCATGTAATTGAGAACTTAATCAAGTGGATGGAAAATAGTAACATATATAACCGTAAACGATTCCATGGTTCCATTTCAAGTTGCTTCTATTAAAAAATAAGATTTCGATCAGACGTGCACAATATTAATGTATCGTACATCTTTGTAGGATAATAGTAATAATATTATACTTATCTTTTATTCTTGAACAATCAACCAATAAAACTCGAAAAATTAATAAAATATATTTATTACTTGAAGCCCTTATAAACATCACCAGGGCTCCGCTTAAACCCCAGCAAAGATTAATTGCAGTGAGAACATCCCTGCTATCGCAACTATATCACAGTCTATCCATGGCCACAGTAATTTCTGGGAGGTTGAAGGCGATTGATTGACAGATCCAAAAATCAGTGTGCGCTTGTCTGCGCCTTCCGCATGATACGCGGATGGCGGATTCCGGATGCCATCGCTCCTTACCACCATCCCAGCGCCGGTATCTAAGAGGCTCGGGGTCCTTCGAGACTCCGATTTTCCACCAGCCAGAGCGGCAGCGATCACTGTACACATGAGAAGACGAACAACATTGGCCGCTAGAACTCTCCACAAGATCGGAATTCCACCCGAGGCACCGACACCGAACCCGACCAACAGAAAGCGTTTTTGTTCGACGCAACTCCACGCTTCCGTCGACGGAAGAGAGCTCCGAGAGGCGTTACAATGCCCCTCGTCATCCGCTTGGGTGGAGATCATCACGAGGGAAGGACTTCGTTCAGTTCGGCCACGTCAGAATTAATGCCCTACCTAGCAGAATTCGGACATCTAGAGGACGGGACCGAATACCGAACTGAGCGACGGGATGTAGAGCCGGCTGTCAGTCCACATAAACGACAGCGCATATAATTCAATCTTGCTGGAGGACCCATGGCGGTCGAGTACTCCGTCACGACGCGATCTCGAGAACACTGGCCACTGAACCTGGTCTGGGATGGAGGACGGAGAGGGTGGGAGTATTCCAGACCCGAGCTGGTAACTTAAGCCAGACATCATTGCTGCGAAAGAAAACCGAGCAGTTATCGACGACGCTCAAGTGATTTTGGCGACTAACCCCCTGGCCGCGTCCCGTCGGGCCAAATATGCTTCAAGTCCAGAACTCATCTAGGCAGTGGCTGGGCGATTCGGTGTTGCGCCAGACAAAATGGCGACAACTACGCTAACGATATCTTGGAAGGGCATCTGATCCAAGGACTCCTGCCGGGACTCGACTGCGTTAGGCATCAAGCAGAAAACTCTAGAGGGTATTACCACGCGGGTCCTTCAAGGCTCACACACCAACTGGATGAGGTTCAACCAAATGACGGAACGGAATCTGGTTCGGCGGGAATGGGCCCCTGGGCAGGGGATCGAGTGAGGAACCCAGAGGAACAGGAGTTAGCGGTCTCCGTCTTGTGTTTGTGCTGTAGGCCGTGTTGGCCTACGTTGATATTGTATTATACGAACCATCTTTGTTATGTATATATTACTTATATATATTATACTCGTTACTGCAAATAAATAATTTGATCTTGATTGCTCAAGAATAAAATAAGTATAATTTCAATTATATTCAACCAAGAATTTGACACTAATAGTAATAATATTCTTTATTATGTAACCAATAGTAATTAAGTACAAAGTAAGTACAAATAATACTCAATTGTGATGACTTCATTGTAGATGATACATTTCGTGCTAGCAAAGAAACACGGGAGAGTGCATTTGTTTTTTATGCTCTTTTACCAAATACATCTAGAGCTACTTATGATCGTTTATTTGATATAATTAAAACATTAACGCCGACATTAGATCCAAAATCTTTCACGTGCAATTTTGAAATGGCTGCTTTCCAAAGTCTACAAGCTTTTCCACAGGCAGAAATACGAGGATATTTCTTTCGACTGGCACAGAATATGAAGAAACACTTATGCCAAGCAGATCTACTTAACCGCTACAATAGTGAACCAGTATTTAGTTTACAAGCCAAAATGATTATTGCGCTAGCGTTTGTTCCGATGCAAGATATGCAAAACTTGACGCAAGAATTACAACCAATACTAGATTGGTTTGAAGATAATTATATTGGTCGACTAAACAGAAGGGGAACGACGACAACCTGTGTTTCCACATGATATGTGGAATATGTATGATCGGGTACTGAATTTGCAACATCGTACAAATAACCCTGCCGAAGCGGCGCATCGACGTTTACAAACAGAACTTGTTGCAGATTATCCTACATTATGGAAATTTATTGATAGTTTGAGAAATATCCAGGGTAATCGCGACCTCTACTATGAACAGCTGGTTGCAGGACACCATACACCACTAAAATTAAAAAATATAGAGATGCCGACGAACGCATTTTAAGAATCGTGAGAGATTACGACAACAGAGACTTAGTGGAACGTTTACGACGTATCGCTCACCAGATAGATCCTTGAATTTGTTATAAAATATTTGCAAATAAATAGTCATTTTGAATTGACTTGAATGTGAAAAGTGTGAATGTGTGATTAAAGCGGCTGGCGAGTTGTCCCTGCGCCAAGTTGGCCACGTCAAGTTGTCCTAGACCCTTACAGATAATGAAGAGGCTAAGGTGAATAACGACCGTGTTAGTGAGGAAGAAGATCCAGAAGGCAGCACCTCCCGATTCGACACTCCTTTCCTGGAATGTCACTGGTAGACATCTCAAGACATTTTCCTTGCTTCTACAAAACGGCGATGTGATTGATGAATTGTCGTAGAAATCACCTTACGACTTTTTTAAATATTTTATAACAGACTGGATTATAAACTACATTGCTCAAAATCGTACAGGGATATTTTTGAGAATGAGATGTAAAATGCAAATATCATGTTGTACATACAAATATTTCCAGCAAAATTATCTACAAAGATTTTGTCATATTATCTAATGAACAATTGCGCGATTTTGTTTTGTTTGCGTCATATGTTTATTAATCGTCATAACAGCGTGATTTGTCACTTTCAGTTCAACTACATTGTACCGTCACTTGCGCCACAGTTTTAAAGTTTAAGTTTATGCATAATTTGAGTAGTTTAATTAATGGAAAGGCGACATTAACCGCTCGAAAAAATGTTACGTGCTATTGGCATGTTGCAAGCTGGGCTGCGTTAAACTGATGTTGCAGCCGAATTTTAAGTCACACAAAGCGTCATAAGTCGCTTATGCGCCGCTATAGGGCTTCCGGTGTGGTACGTAATCAACATCGTGGTAACGGTCGGATTACAACGGCAGCACGAGTATTCATCTAGCCCTTGAACTTCTCAATAGATCAACCCGTTTAGTTGGAACGCTCAGATGCAACGGCAACCCCAAACTAAATTGAAGTGACGTTAGTTCTTTATGATATAAAGAACTAATATCATATCACTTTAGTTTGGGGTTTATGTTGTCCACAAAAAAAATAGAAGCTGCAGGATGACAGCCGTTCTATACCTTTCCAACTTCAAATTGAGACTAATCATTTTCAAATTGATAATAAACACATTCAAATTGGGACATATCAAACTGGAACTGTTTAAACACATTCAAATTGGGAATAAACAAATTCAAATTGGGAATAAACACATTCAAATTGGTAATAAACAAATGCGAATCAAAATAATAAACTGATGCAGATACATTTCTGCAGATAGCCGTGGAGACAATATCCATGTTATCGGTTGTATAGGTAATATGGGATTGATTCACCACGAAATAAGAAGGGGTGGCTTCAGAAAACAAGACGCCAACGAATTTGTACGCATTTGCCTGCGTAGTGCTCAGAATGTGCACCAGTCGCCCGTGGTGCTAGTAACAGACAATGCTCCTTGTCATACAGATGTAGAAGCAGTATTCAGAGAGGAAGAATTTATGGGCCATCATTTATTGAGACTGAGTCCGTATAGTCCAATGTTCAATCCTATTGAACTTGCCTGGTCCGGTTTAAAAGCTGCTGTTAAGCAAGATTTATCTGTGCAGTTACCACAAATTTTAGCTGGCGAAGACAGGGCAAATATACCCAAACCGAATTTCGTCTTCGTCAGCTAGAAAACATTATAATCAATAGAATGCATACGATAAATGTTAATAATTGTGCCACACATCCAAAGATTTATACCTGATGCTTTGAACTTAATAAATATGATTTTGTAAATTATATTGTAAATGTTATTTAAAATAACTTAAGTAACTATCCCATTTATTCTAATAAACCATGTTGCTTCCCAATTTGAAAATACTTAATCCCAAATAGAATGAGTTTGGTCTCAATTTGAAAGTGTTTATTTCCAATTTGAAAGTGTTTATTTCCAATTTGAAAGTGTTTATTCCAAATTTGAATGTGTTTAACTGATTCCAATTTATTATATCCAAATTTGAATGTGTTTATTCTCAATTTGAAAATGATTAATCTCAATTTGAAGTTGAAAAGGTATAGACCGTTACAGTTTGAAAGGTTTGGAAGGAGATAGAAAGCACTTTTCCGGGCAAACTGGGCAAAGATTTACAATAAAAACATGTTAAGAAGAGAATTATCCGTACTTGATTTACACTTCGATCAATTTAACGAGTGAAGATTAAAATGATCCGTTATGGTTATTAGAACTCCAGAAAACAGAATCGAGCGTTGAAGATGACGAAGTAAATATTGACGACGAAATCGATTAAAAGTATGGTGTGGTGTAATCGACATCGCCTTCCTGAAATGTATTTTTAAGAACGTTAGTGACTTGTAAGGCCATTGCTACGAAACTTATATGTTGCATACAAACATATTTATTGTCAATTGAAAAAAAAACTAAAACTACCAGACAACTCAATAATAAATATTATCATTTTATTTAATGTGTTGTTTTTATACTTAGTTAGTGTTAAATAGTCCAACAGTAACGGACAAAAGAAATTCATATCCATCACTCGCAGTCAGTATAATTTGTATAGATTGAAATGGTCATCAACAACCTCCACATTTGGCAGAACATATGATTAATATTTTCGCTTTTAATAACAACATTACATGCAGATGACACTAACATCCTTGTTGTCGTTAGTGTTTCCAATGAACTTATCAATGGTTTAGTACTTTGTAATCATGGACACTCGATTCTAAATTCGAGAGTAACCTGTTCTGTTAACAGCAACCGATAATTTGAACCTCTGTACTCCATAAATGGAATGCAATAATGAATATAATGTAACGGATACATTCTTTTTTTAAAATGTTCTTAAACTTTGCCATGTTCGGTGCGGAAGACTGCTTCTCATATCATTCCAAATCTGATTACCTTTGAATCTGTAATATTAATTGTGGTTTAGAATGCAACGGAGGATGCTCAAACGTTCATCTTCGATATACGGTCGTCCTGCACCCAATTCTTTGTGCATAAAGAAAACCCCTAACTAAATTGGAGTGATGTTAGTTCTTTATGATATAGAGAACTTAGTTCTTCATAATATAAAGACCTAATATCATTTCAATTTAGTTTGGGATTTACGTTGTCCAGAAAAAAAAGGAGGCTGCAAGATGAGAACTTACCGAGAAGGAACGTTTACACATCCGCAGTTATGTTCTAGATCACAAAGAATATTACAGTTTGAAAGGTAAGCAGGTTTGGAAGGAGATAAAAAGCACTCTTCCGGGCAAACTGGGCAAAGTTTAAAAGAACATTTTAAGAAGAGAATTTATCCGTATTTGATTTACACTTCCTTCAATTTAATGAGTGTAGTAATTAAAATGATCCATTGTGGTTATCAGAACTCCAGAACGTTGAGGATGACGAAATCGATCAAAAATATTTTAAAAACGTTAGTTGCTTTTCAGAACATAGCTATGAAAATGACGCACACAATATTTATTGTCAATTCAACTCATAATAATAAATATTATCATTTTTCGTGTGTATTTAGTTAGAGTTAATGAGTCCATCAGTAACGGACAAAAGAACTGTATTATTTAATAATCATCACTTGCAGTCAGTACAGTTTTTATAGATTTAAATTGTCATCAAAAACCTCCTCATTTGGGAGAAAATTGGATTAATAGTTTCGATATTAATCACAACATAACTAAGATTCTCCAAATTTTTGAGATTACAATTAATGGTAAGGTAATTGAAATACGCACTTTCCTCTTCTTTTGGAGAAAAAATTGTCAGATTTTTCAAACATATGAGGTATGAGGTGAGAGATTGGACACTGCTTCATGGCATTTGAAGTGGTACTGTGTATTGTTCAGGGCAGTTAGGTGGACTTGATTTGAATGTCCCTAATAAAGTTACGCGGAATCATAAAGTTTTTTACATCAGGACATGCAAATCACTAAATACGAGTAATATGCCTTTGAGTAGATTATCTAGATCAGCTAATGAACTGGATCAATTAGGTTCCAGTTGACGCGTCCGTTTAGTGTAAGCTGGATAAACCTGATATTCGAAAACATTCATACTCAAATTCGGGTTACAGATCAGGTCATTAACTGATCACCCTGATCGACTAGTATGGTTACAGGCTATACGCATGCGCAGTAGCAATAAAACAAGCAAAGAGCAAAAATATGACTGAAACATAATACAAAAGTAACATTGTACGGCCAGATGTGTTGGCCCGGTGTGAATAGTATGACTATTTCAAAGTAGTCCTAACATATAAAGCAAAATCCACTCCTGTAAAAATTCTACAGAATCATTTTGTTGATCTGGGTTGGTTTGTAATTTACAACGATTTAATATGAGTTATAGGTACTAGTAGGTAATCGCTTCTTCATTTGAAATGATTCCTGAAGGTATTCTTTATTGTGATATGAGACCAAGCTGTTCTGATATGTTCGCTGATCCCTGACGGTGTTCTTTTACTGTGATATGGTACCAAACTGTCTGGTGTGTGCGATGATGTTCCAATTGCCGGTATCCCGATTTATGACTCGGGTAGATCCAATCACGGGATTTACAAACCAAGGTTAGGCAACCCGATCACTTTTTCGTAAACATTGTTGACATGTTTCAGTTGGCCTTATGATCAAATGGCGGAGCTTAAGGATAAACAAATTAGGTCGTTGTCCGAGAAATTAAATATGTTGTAGAAAATATGTGGTGCCTAAATGGAAGGAGACGAGAAATCCTATGTATATAACTAGTGTCAAATTCTTGGTTGATAGAATACTTATCTTTTTTTTTTTCCTTTTCTTGAGCGTGCAACCAATTAAAACGCAAGTTGTGTAATAAAATATATTTATTACGACACACAATATTAAAAAATATAAAGATGTGTTTCGCAATCTTCTTCGGGTAATAAATATATTTGACGTTTGTTATTTATTTACTATGGAAACATTTTTTAAAAAACATAGTTTACTATAAATTTTTTTCCATCAATTAGTTCAAAAGGTTGAAATAATAATTTTAAACATTAATTAATGAAACAAATTTTACAATTCCTAATCCCTATTGCGTCCCACGTTACGACTTCTATATACTCCAGTTATTGCTGTAAGACTGCGAAACACATCTTTATATTTTTTAATATTGTGTGTCGTAATAAATATATTTTATTACACAACTTGCGTTTTAATTGGTTGCACGCTCAAGAAAAGAAAAAAAAAAAAAAGATAAGTATTCTATCAACCAAGAATTTGACACTAATAAAATTCAAAATGAAATGATTGGAACAAATTTTACTGTATTGCAACCTTAAACACAATATACATTTAATTAATATAAGTAACATAGAAGGAAAGGTTTAGTATAAAATAAAATAAATATATAAACAAAAGAATATATTTATTAATATATTAATAAAGTACAAATCCATAGCATTTTAAACATAAAATAAAATATGGTAACATTATTCAAAACCAAAGACACACAAACATTACCATATACATATAATAAAAAATATATATGTTATGTAAAAGCAATATGCTATCTTGACTATCATATTTTTATATACAATACTTAAATATATACATAGAAAAAACTTTAAGGCAGCAATCAGTGTATAAACCTAGTGAGATTTTGTACTAATTTATTTCTTTTTACAAACACAATCACAGATATTTTTACCCTTTAATTTCAAATTACCAACATTTTAATGACGTTACATACTGTAAGTAACTGACCTTATAATTCAAAGGTTAAAATGAAATGATAGTTATTTTATTAAAGATAAATTTATATGACTTTTGGATATCTTAAATATTTGTTCTGTGATGTGAGTATGTGAATAAATAGAAAATATACAAAATAAATAACGAGATTTTGTAATAAATTAATGACTTAGAAATATGTAAAATGATTTTAATCTACTTATGTTGACCAGAATGTGTTAATAATCTCATTATTTAAAAATTTAAATAAACTAATTCGTTTAAAACTAAACTACATGAAAACAGGAAAGAAACTAATACTAAATTTAACATTAAGCATTTTTATAAAAATAATATAATCTGATGCGCGTTTTATTTGAAGAAATAAATAAATGTTTTCAAAGATACTTACAAAACATATTTGGATTTAATGGCAAAATATTTTCTTATATTCTAACTTATTATTTCAGTTCTTTAAATGTATTGTACTTATTTAAGAAAAATATATAATAAAACCTAAATATAAGAAATACAAATTTAAAAAATTCAGGTACAAAATACTCCTTCAAGGACTGGATTGTTTTAAAATGTAAGTCATTATAAAATGTTTGTATGAAATAACGAAAACTTTAATTATGAACTTAATTTTAAAAATGCAAAAAGTAAATATGAACTCCGAAATGTAATCGCTAAATGAAACCTGATTCTTCCCCTGATTAAAGATGTATCTCTACTTCATAAAACTACGACTAAAACTAATCATTAAAGATTACAACCAAATAAATAAGATACCCAGAAGTATATACATCTCAGTTTGCATAATCTCACGTAGGCTCAGTGCTTAATGTACCATGTACTCTAAATCTGTAGAGGCATGTAAAATTTGGATTACCGTGATTCGACAGTATTCTCAATTCGACAAGATTATACACGAGCCCCATCTTTTGAGCAGGGAAATATTGTAAAGGTTGGTCGTCATAATTATAAACATATTTACCCAAAAGCATTGGTTCTCTATCAGTTTCATTATGTAAACCATACACTTCGAAATCTTTGGGTGCCGAGCTAAACTGGCCGTGTAATATTAATTTTTTGCTAACGTGTTCCATGGTAAATGCTTCGATTTGTGCATAAGCTGATAACCTAATAACTAAAAAGCCAGGAAAGTTTTGGAAAGCCCAGCATTCACCAGGATTGACTCCTGGAGTGATAACCACACGTGGTGTGTTGGACGGATACCATAAAGGAATTCCAAAAAGTGAAAACACGGCGGTTTTTAATTGATAGCTTTCTGTGCAACGTGTTGAAACTATCTGACCACCGGATGTTTCCAAAGCAAAATCAACGAGACCCGTTTTATCAGCGTCATAAATGGATAAAGCCTCCCCAACAATTTGTTTGATATGTTCATCACTGATAGACTCAACATTACCAATATTAATTTCCCCTAAATTTTGATTGGTACGTTTATGCAACTCGGTGGTTATTTTTGAGGCAACATCATCCATTATACGTTTTCCATTATTTTCAATCAATAAATCATATTCCGATTTCAAATTATGAGTTAAATTTGTCAGTCTTAGTTCTAAATCTTTTTTCGCTACAAAAATTGAATGTAACCATTTACTTATATCTTCTTGGTTGTTTATATAACCAGGTGCTCCTAACAAATCCCCTAAAATTTTTGTTACGTACCCTTCAATTTGTAAGAAAGACCTTCTACAACATGTATTTAATTTATTAGCAAATCTAATGTTATTTTTAGCGTTTTCTTGAAGTTGTGATACTATTTCAGTAAATTCATTACGTATTTTAGTTATTTCATCTTTTAAAGTGTCAATAATTAATTTTTGGTTATCAAATCCCTTTTGATACTCGAAATGGTTGTCATTAAGTTTACTGTTTAAAAAGTTGTTATTTTTGATCACATTGTGTATGCTTGGACTTTCCAAAACTTTCTTTATGACTGTATCTGTATCAAACTGCTCGCTATTGATTGAACTTTTAACTGCATTTATTATGTTCTGAAGCTGTTGATGTGATAAATGTATCTCATCATTGTCTAATGCAACCTTTTCTGTTATTTCGACGTTTTCGTCAACTGTTGGAATTTCTATGTGGTTATGATCACTGCCATATAAATTTCTTCCTTCGTAGTTATTTAAGATTGGTGTTTCAGTTTTGACTAGGGGCTCCATCAAAGGTAAAGGCGTCGTTCCATTCCCGTAAAGTATTCCATACATAAGATGACATAATCCGGTTATTAACCACCACCCTGCAACCAAACCTCACTTTTTAAATATACTTGAAGACAAAATTTTAATAATAAATTATTAATTTTGTCTTTAAGTATTGAAAGCCCTTGCCTCTCCTTACCACCTTGTATTTTATACTCAAAAATGCTATTTATTTGATACATAAAATCACACACACAATGATATAAATGTATAAAAATATCCTAAACCAACCATGAAATATAAGTAAAATGTAAAACGATGAATGAATACTTTTTGAGAAAAAAAATGTTAGTAATAATACTGGTTTTAAAAAATGCAATTTATGGAATTTTTTATACACTTCATTACGCTTTCTTTCGTTTGATTTGAGCAATCTTTGCAAGAATATCATGTTCTGAAGACTAATTTGTGACTAACATTTCTATAAAATATTTTACGAATAAATTGTAAGATTTTTATTATGACTATGTTAATCATTTGCTTTTCCAATAAACGTTCTTAATATTGTTAATAAATATTAAGCAATAAATTGCAAAACGTAAAACATCTAACTAAATAAATATATATACAATTTTAAAACAATATATTAAATAGCAATAATTTAAAATAATTTTAATAAATATTTTAGAGTATCAAAATTTTTAGAAAAGTTTGGCTAAAGCAAAATTAATAATTTTTCTTTCATCTTATAATGTAAAAATATACTATTAGATTTTGAATAAACTGAGCATATTTACTTTAATGTTGTATGTAAATGAAGCACTAGGTGAATAATTTATTTTTAGCATTGCACTACATGCACAAATTCAACTTTTACTTGTTTTCGTCTATTTTGAGATCATTTCTTTTGATATGTCAAGAAGATTATCAAGTAAAAGTATAGTTCAAGCAACAATACTATATTTGTTTTTTGCTTTTGTATAACATATTTATAGCAGAATCTACTAAGGAGTTATAGTAAGTGGAGGCAATGCGTCCGCAGTGAGGGTGGCAGGGAGGGGCAAGGTTCACACCACTCGCAAGCAGGATATACAACCCTGCAATACAACGTTTTTCAAATTTAAGAAAAATTCTTATTTGAATCAATGATACAAATATTTTCTTACCTCCAAAGAGTAGTAACGGAATCAAACAGAGACCAACTACTGCCGGAATTTTATTATTGGACGTCGACCGTTGTAACAACCAAGTATCCAAAAACATTACTTTACTGACAAACGCATGCACCTTTTTCCCTAAATAAAGCATTGCTGTATACTGTACATTATAAGCATAACCAAATGGATAAAACAAAATCAAAATGATATTAATAAAACTGGTTAAAAATTTTGAATAAAATGTTTGTCTATATGTGCTAGACCCAGACATCATATACTCGCGATTTTCCTCATAATTATTGTTAGTAAATAATGTTCTTGGTCTAAATCTCATATTTCTGGCTTGTAACAATGTGTATTCAATATCATCATCGTTCTCATAAGATTCTGTGTTGGTCTCTTTGTTTGAAGTATCACGTTCTTCCGAGGAATGTGAACTGTGCAATGATCGTCGAGACATATTGGGCATAGCCACGACACCAGGTGCCAATTCCACCCGATCCTTCGAATGACGGGAGTATGTATAGTCTGTTTTTGGAAATTTACTGAAATAAAAACAAACAATAATAAATTTATAAACAGATTAAAGTCCAATTCAAATTTCCAAATCTGATCAATTTAATAATTTTACACTAAAATTTGAAATATTGCCATTAACATTCACAAAAGTGAATTTCAAAAATAAACAATAAATAAAAAAATCTATCAAATAAAAGTAAAATATACGTAATATACATTTTTTTTTCATGAAAGTTTTGCGCTGAAACAGTGGCGTGGACTCACCAACGTATTACAATTTATTCAAATTACACCAGAAAACTTAGTACTCAACCATGTTATTTAAAAGGTAGGTCTAGGAGTAATACTAACGCAAATATAACGAAGGTTAATCTAAATTTAAAATCCGGAACGCACTTACATCACAGGATGACAAAAATGACAAACAACTAAGAAACAAAGTTTCCCGCTCAACTATAACAATAAGCCAATAATGTAAATACACCAACTTGAAAAGCAACAATTATTCGTTAAACTGTAAAATAAAATGACACATTTTAAACACATGTTGAGAATAAATTGAAACAAATTCGAAAGTAAAATAAAAACAGCTGAAAAACGCGTTTAAAAAGGGCACGAATTTGAACATAAAATAAGGAGACATTATAAAATGATGTAAAATATGTTAAAAATGTGGGAATAATTTTTTTATTACATTCATAGAGAATATGAGATTTCACAAAATAAAAAAAATGTAAATGTATAATTTTATTGCATAAATTAGTCGCGTCCAGTGTCTCTAATTTGTATATACTCTGCTTTAATCCAACCAAAAATCTTTATTCAAAAACAAATATTTCAGATGCTGCTTATAAATTGTAAGTATACAAATATTTAAAAAAATAGATATAAAAATGAAAAATGTACTATTTGTTTTTCTTTAAATTTTTGTAAATGGGTAAAGTTAGTTTGCAAAATTAGAACAAATTTGTATTCATAATTTTAAAAACTTAGAAATTATTTAATCGGGCAAATGTTATTCTTAAATACTGATATTTCAAACAAAAAAAAAAAAAGAAGAAGATTAATTTGGGATTTTGTAGGCTTAGTCAGTTATTGATTATGTTAGGCAAAATCTTTAAAAAAATCATAAAAATTAATTTATTTCTGATTTGAAATGTTTAATTTTTAATTGCGTCAGGTTAGTTTTGAGTTGATATGGTTTGGCCGAGTGGTTTTTTTTTGTGCTGGAACTAATTGGATTGGGTTGGTCGGTTTAACTTTGCTAATAATTTGAGAATTTATTATTTAATTCTTTTTTTTAATGTAAAAAAATAATTGAAAGGCAATTGAAACAATTTTGATCAGATTTTAAACAATTTTGAAATTTCATAAAATAAATACATAAATCAATAAAATATTGTGTACTAATTAAATTTTTCGATGTTGGCTAGATTCTTGATAAAATTTGCTTCAACAGTCCTCGATTTTTTATTTTTACCGTGGATTTTTATTTTCATATGTTTAGTTTAACAAACCATTAATTATGTCTGGGAATGCATTTACATAATCCCTCGGGGTGCTACTTGCACCACCACATATTATCGCAATAAACGGTATTTTCAAACCACAGTTTATCTTCATTACGAAATGATAAACTCAAAATGATAATAATTATTTAAATATTCATAACAGAAATCTGCATACATGAACATATATTAATTATATTTTTTATAATTGAAATTAAATTTATTGATTTACATCAATTCATTTAAATGAAAATAACATCTAAATAATTAAACAAAGTGAACAGAAATATGGCAAATGTAAAACAAAATTATGGAAGTTATTATTAAGTTACTTACTTCCAATATTCTCCTGCCTCTTTATAAACTTTCAGGGCTGAAATTTTAGCCCCTCCATTTGTAGATAACTTATGCTTTTGATATTTTGTATCATCTGTAGGATGACCCGAAGAACTAACTTCTTGTTCTCCATCTTCCGAAGAGTAATCTGATGTTTTATATCTAATTGTTTGTGACTTTGTACTTTTCGGTTTTGACGGTTTCAAAGTATTAGATGATCCACTTGTCGTTGTTTCGTACCTATAAGATCAATTATTAAAACTATTTCAAAAATTTGTATGTTTAATGTATTGCTTACTTGATTGTCGTACTTCTTGTAGATCTCATTCTTTCAACGTGATTCCCTATTTGTACATCTTCTTCGAGACTTGCTCTTATTAAAGGTGTGTTGGATCTTGATCTACTGGACCTAAGTTCCATCTTGCTGGAAAAAATAACACTTTTGAAACGTTGTGTTTCAACACAAGTTTTGTTCCTTCAACTGTCACCGACACACGTGTTTTATATCACAAGCTCGAAAGCCCTCCTAGCTTGTATACGAAAATACTTGCCTAGACGAAATATAAGTCTATATTTAACTCGACCGAATTTATTTTGGACTTTGGAGGTTAATTTACACACACAAACGAACCTACGAACTATTTACGTAGTCGTAGTCCTCAATGAAAAAAATTTTTTTGTTCATCGTTGTCTAGTTGGGAGTCGTACTTTAAAATTCACAAATTCATTTGATAATACGATAAAAATAACGATTTTCTATATTAAAATACACCTACGCATACACAAAATATACTAAAAAGTCATAAATGACGTCATGTTTATTTTTGATTGTGGACCGAACGGCTGAACATATGGATCGTTGTCACCTTTATTTACATGTTCCTTACAAATCAAAATTGTACGTCATTCTGAATAGCCCACGACTATTAAAATTACGTTATACAAATTAGTTGTCAAAATATTTGGTAATCAAATTTAGTGTAATTATTTGGAAATGAAAGTATATGTTGTTGAAAGAAACATATAAACCGTTAAATAATCTCTTTGAAAACTGATATGTATAACCCATAAAAAATTACCAAGGTCATGTATGTCAAACACGTGTTTAAGGTCTCATCAAAGATGGCACAAGAATCAAATATCGATTTAAAAACATTAATTAGTTAGTAATAAAATAGAAATGATTTAAACCATTTGTCAAAGTAAATTTAACTAATTATTTTTTAAAATAATTTCGTATTTATTTTTACATTTACTGCCATCTATGACTTAGAAGTATAATTTATTTTATATTCAAATATATTAGACTTCTAAATCATAGATGGCAGTAAACGTAAAATAATTAATATATTGTGTATTTGTCGTATTTTTTTAAGAAATATATATAATATAACACGTTGTAAATAAACTTTAGGACAAATGCTTGCTTACAAATAAACTGTTAATACAAAATAAATAACATTATAAAACAGAATCAAATGTAGAAATACTTCGATTTAAAAACATTAATTAGTTAGTAATAATACATAAATAATTTAAATCAATTGTAAAAGTAATTTCTTTTACTAATTTTAAAATAATTTCATATTTATTTTTACATTTTCCGCCATGTATGATTTGGAAGTATAATTTATTTTATATTCAAATAAATTACATATACTACTAAATCATAGATGACAGTAAATGAAAAACAAAATATGTATTTTGCTGTATTTTTTTTTAAGAAATATATAAAACACGTTGTAAATAAACTTTAGAACAAATGCTTGCTTACAAATAACCCGTTGGAAATGAAAGTATTTGTTGTTGAAATAAACATATAAACCGTTAAATAATCTCTTTGAAAACGGATATGTATAACCCATAAAAAATTACCATGGTCATGTATGTCAAACACGTGTTTGGGATCTCATCAAAGTTGGCACAAAAATCAAATTTAGAAATCCTTCGATTTAAAAACATTAATTAGTTATTAATAATAATGTATAAATGATTTAAATCATTTGTCAAAGTAAATTTTACTAATTACTTTTTAAAATAATTTTATATTTATTTTTACATTTACTGCCATCTATGATTTAGATGTATAATTTATGTTATATTCAAATAAATTATACTTCTAAATCATAGATGGCAGTAAATGTAAATCATTAAAATATTGTGTATTTGTTGTATTTTTTTTAAGAAATAACTATAACACGTTGTAAATAATCTTTAGAACAAATCCTTGCTTACAAATAAACTGTTAATGCAAAATAATTAACATTATAAAATATTGATCTAATGAAATTGTAGATTCATGTTTTAGCCAATAGTGCCCTCTGTGGACAGATGGCTAAAATTTAATTTGCCTCACTAATGAGGAATCCTGTTAAATAGGTTGTTAACTAAACTAAAGTTGTGTCTTGTCATGCATAGATGGCGGCACGGATATGTCCTATCTGCTTTTAAACTATAATATTTTTTTACTTTACGTCAGGTATGAATTTATAATTCGCAAATTTTTTAAATTAAGAATGTGAAAAATATGAAAAAAAATCTCAAAAAATAACAGAGGTCCAAGATATGTTCTTCCCATGTACTGGATATAATAAACCCATTCTATACTTCGCTGGATAGATAAATAAATTTAAAACCAGTGCAAGGATTCTATAAAACGGTGATTTTAAGCCATGTATTGCGGAAAGCACAATCCTCTATGCCCATTTATTTTCAGTAAAATCACATTACTTAACGGGCAGCACTCAGTTTTCCTGAATTAATTATTTTTAACTTGCCTTCATGTATAACTTGATTTATTTATTTTTTAAATTATTTTTATGCTTATATATAAAAATTATTTAGGTTTTTATGAACTTTTTCCTATATAATATATGAATAAAAGTAATTTAATTTACGCGCGATGCTGTTACCCATCTCGTTCAACCTCGCGATTACCTGAAAGATTTTAAGTGTCTGTGTTAAATATTTTAAGAATTTAAGTGTCGCCTAATTTCAGGGACAACAACAAAAATGCACTCATTAAAAATACGATAAAAAGCGTTTTATTAGTACAAATATAAACCCACATTTATAGTCTGTTCCGCGAATTATTTCCAAAAATACGCAGCCGTCACACGTTATGACGATCAAACAAATTTCAAAGAAATTTGTAAACCGATACCTTTAACGACTGGATCGCTTTCCCAATAAACCGACGCTCGGAAATTAAAGGAAGTAAATAGAAAGTCCTCATGTAGTCGAGAATACAAACATTATATTATTGCACGCCTAATAATTTATGCAAACGCACCGTAAGGTGAAGAAAGCGTATATAAATATTTAAGACGGAACTACCAAGAATCCTATGTTATTCGTATTCGAGGAATCGACGCTTGACTTTATTTCTGGTCGTGCATTTATTTCAACTGTTACGCTCGGTCGAGATTTATAGGACTTTAAGATTCAAAATGTAATTTTGCACATTAATTGATATACGACTCGTGAATTTTTAATATGGGGTTAAATTTAATTAGGTTGCTATGGAGTTTGGTCCAAATATTTTATTAAAAACAAGTGACAAAATAAATGCTATATATACCAGTTGTCCGCTTAGAATCTGTATATAATAATAATTATTTCCAAATAATACACTTGTACTACTTTCTCGCCAGTCCTTATTTTGTTTCCTATATTCGCTTCAATCGATGCTTTATTTGTCGCATCATTTCCAGCTCTTTTCTTGTTTCATTCGTAATCTTCTGTGAGAAGAATATTACAACGAAAGTTCGAATCTTCATCTCCTGACAAACTGTCATGTCCGTTTTCTTTTGATGCAAAAATCATACTTTCAAAACTCAAATATTTATTTCATGTTTTTTCATTTTCATCAAAACGTATTATTAAAAAACTTTTTTCTTCCTTCCTTCCAAACTCTACATTAATTTAAAAAAAAAATGACTTAATACGTATAATTTTTAATTGGATGGTGTCTGTAAGTTCGTATTTTTTATACGAAAATGAACACATCAAAAATCCTGTTAAAACTTGTTTATAATATAAATCGGTGTTCGGCCGTTGGTCGTCCAACCCTCGCCGTAATACCACGAATCCGGGCAATTGATGACCGTGTGGCGTTTCTAGCTGAAAGGCGCAGCCCCAACCATCACAAAATTATAATGGATTCCGAGATGATTCACCATTGATATAAAAAAAAAAAAACACGAAGAAATTCCTTGTATTTCCGTGTAGATTAAAAATTATCGGTCGTAAATTTCTAAAATGAAAAGGAAGTGTTTTGAATACCGTTATTATTTATGACGGCTATAACATTGTCGTAATGAAATATTTTGTTGTTTCTTATAATATTGTTTATTTTAAAACGTTTATTTATGTTCGATGAAACGACAAAGAATCCATATAAGCTATTGATCTTTAGCCTGAAACTGTGTAAATTCGAGTCTTTTATCAAAGTTTTGTCCGTTATTATAAAGAAATCTTCATAATTGTCTGTTGCAAGAAAATAGAAAATATTCACAGCAGTTTTGTAATAATTCTTTTCTTTATTGTGTAGTCATTTTTCTTTTATATTAAAAAAAATCTTAACAGCCACAACAATCAATAACGACTCTGCAAATTACTATGTTCAAATATTTTGACATGTAAAAAAAAGAAAGAAGTTAAGATTATATGATGAAATAAAATTCATATTAACGTTTGGTGTCATACGTTTTGTTATGAAACTTTTTTAAACATTATTATATATTTTTTACTTTCTTTCCACATGTGGTTTTCAAGTAACATACAAGAATGTGTTTTTGCAAAATTGTTTTTTCCTTCGATAAAATACAAAATAAAGAGATTAGCATATACATTGTTGGTGAATCTTAAAAGCAATCGAGTTTTTCGTAACTCAGTGGTACATCCACAACAAAACATGAAAAATGCATGCAGTCATCTATGACGGCCTATTATTTACGCGTTTGGGGCACATGTGTAGTGGTAGACATGTGTCCGTTCTAAGAAGGACTCCCGTCCCCTTCGGAGCCTACTAGAACTGGAGTGTTACAGCCGCAGGCCCACACTTCTGCGAAATCTTTGTGGTTGTGCAGCTGCGCTTTTTAGAAACACGACGGGCGAAATTTCTCTATAATCTCTATATCTTTTCCGAGGCGCATGTAAGACTTTCTTCTTCTTTTGTTGTCGGATTAATATAAAAGAAACCATAAAATATGCGTGGATGGAAATTAATGGAACGTGTTGTAGGTTTAATCCTTGATTTAATTGTTGCAGCTGTCCGGTTGAATTGCGGTATTTTGAACGTCACGTTTTGCAAAATTTTGTCTTTTGAGGATTTCAAATTCGAACTCGTAGAGGAATCTTTAAGCGCTTTAAATCTAAAAGATTTATTATTTATTATCATCATTCGTTTCGTAAACGTGTATATGGACCTATTCAATAGTAAAATTATTATAAACGATAACAAAGCAGTAAAAACGACGGCAGGTACAGTAATCAAGATGAAAATTTTCTATTTTTAGACCTTTTATCTATACGGGGTGTCCCCGAAAGGTCTGTACAAAATAATAACACATATTCGTGAGGCCAAAATAGGACGATTTAACCCAACTTACCTCTATTCAAAGTTGCTTCGTTTAGCCGCTAGAGTGATGCAAATGTCCTGAAAAGAAATCGTTTTTTCGAGAAAACTTTCTAACGCTTATCGCGATTGGGACCAAATTTGGTATGTGGATTTGTACTAAAAGAAAGCATTCTTTGACATGTTATTTTCTCTTCTGCGTGTTTTTTAAGTGGTCAAAAAATGGTCATCCACATCTTAAGAAGCTCATAATTTTTTTGTTATTAGATGAATACTTTTGAAACTTTTTTTGCTGATAGACACATAAGTTACCTACATTTCTTGTCTATTGCTCCATTTCGTCATTTCTCATAGTTAGGCAGAAAAAATTAATAACCCTCAACACGAACTAGAAATTTTAATCAAATCAACGAAAAAAATTCACAACAAATGTTCGAATATACCGCCTTCTGCATGAATGCAAAGATTAACACGTCGTAAAATTTTGAAGTGGACCCTTCTCATCATTTCGACATCGTTTTTTAGAGTGTCTACTGCAGGAATTATGATTTAGATTAAAATTTCTAGTTCGTGTTGAGGGTTATTAATTTTTTCTGCCTAAACTATGAGAAATGACGAAATGGAGCAACAGACAAGAAATGTAGGTAACATATGTGTCTATCAGCAAAAAAAGTTTCAAAAGTATTCATCAAATAACAAAAAAAGTATGAGCTTCTTAAGATGTGGATGACCATTTTTTGACCACTTACAAAACAGGCAGAAGAGAAAATAACATGCCAAATAATGCTTTCTTTCAGTACAAATCCACAT
>JAFFZR010020553.1:0-45511 GCA_018397195.1 Lethrus apterus | reverse complement strand
AGTTTTATTCTTCTATATAGGGGAAGGATATTTATTCTTTTTAAAAAGAATACCACGAAGTAAATTTTTTTTATAGAAAATGTGTTAGAATTTTCATTACGTTAATGTTGTTCTATACGAAATATATTTTTTTAAAAACAATAAAATATCATGAAGTGAATATATAAGTTGTAGTTCTATATTTTTCGAAAAAAAAAAAAAACGCAAGTCGTTTTAAAAATTATAAGTCCATAATTCTTATTCTTTTTGCATTTTTAATTTATAATTACAATTTTAAATTTATTTTTTTTAATTTATTATTTTCATGGCGAATCATTCCTTAAGAAAAAAATGGCACCGAAAAAAATTAATTAAATAATTTCAATTTAACTATGTGATAATGTGATAACACAAACGAAGTACGTTTTGCGACCCCTTCCACGGAAAAACTCACCATCGCCACACCACCCACACCCCCATCCCCCTTCCATCAACGAAAATACAAACCTAATATCTAACGGGGAAACAGAGGAAAAACTAAAACATATATTTGGATCGTTTCAATTTCTGTTGGTGGCATATTTGAACGTTAACTCTCTATATAATATGAATGCTTTAACTTCACCGGAGCTTTTGCAGTCGCGCAGTTCGTTCGTCCGACGCCGAACCGAGACCCGAAAACCTCGAGGCCGCTGGTCGACATTATAATGCATATATAATGTTATATTGCAAAAAAAAAAGAAAAAAAAATCGCCGAGGCTGTTGCCGAATTCTTTCTTTCGTTTCGCGATACGATATTGTTCGGTTGGATATTAAACAGAAAAAATGGACTAAGGAAGAAGTCTCTTGATTTTCTTTTTTTTTGCTACCGATTGTTTTATACAGTGTGGTGATAAAGTTTGGAACAAAATTCATAAAAGCGTTTTATAATGTTTTTAAGAAAATCGCTCGGACAGGTCAATTTTTGTTTTTAAAATGCCGTCTTCTGACGTTAATTTTTTTGGAATGACGTCATTTGTTTTGGCACAATGACGTCATCATAATTTTTTTAAAATGTCTACCCCCACTTTTTTCTTCTGTTTTTAATAGACCTTCTTACTACTTAAACGATGATGTAAAAAAAATTGGTACCTCACATAACAATTTTTTTGAATAAATGACACATTTACTTCAGATCGTCAGTGGTTATAATTTAGTAAAAATAATAATCGTAAACATTCTAAATTAAAGCAAATAACAGTAATTTATGTATTTAAGACGAAGAGGGAAGCTTTAAGGTGCAATGACGTCATTATCGATTTTTTTAAATGACACCTCTTATTTTTTTCTTTTGCTTTTGATAGACCTCCTTGATGTTTAAGTTGTGATTACCGAATTAATTCTTTACATAAGAACTTTTCTGAAAAAATAACCTTTTTTCTTCAAAAAATTAAAATTTTTGTTTAAAAGAAAAAATTTATATGCGTCATTTATTCAAAAAACATCTTATGTAAGGTACCAATTTTTACATCACCGTTTAAGTAGTAAGAAGGTCTATTAAAAACAGAAGAAAAAAGTGGGGGTAGTCATTTAAAAAAAATTATGATGACGTCATTGTGCAAAAACAAATGCCGACATTCCAAAAAAATTAACGTCAGAAGACGGCATTTCAAAAACAAAAATTGACCTGTCCGAGCTATTTTCTTAAAAACATTATAGAACGCTTTTATGAATTTTGTTCCAAACTTTATCACCACACTGTATATATATAGTGCGTTTTAAATCATGTTTTCAAACCCATTTACAAATATAAAGAAAAACGAAAAGCAGAAAAAGTTTGACAATTGTTGAAATACGTATACAAGTCAATTTTAATACTTATGTTTTGACAAAAGAAGAACTTGTCAAAATCTAAATCTAAATCTGCGTCAATTTTTTTTATTGATATACAGGCCTTGAGGCCTTGAGTTTGTACGTAGTGTATACATAGTAATTTATATTATGGACTTCCTACATTAACTGTTACATATCTTGTTCAGTATACTCGCTGGAGTAACATGAATAAAACAACCTTCCAAAACGATAAGTCGTTATTTTCATAAAATTTGTTTGGCATTTCATTCAACATAGGACTGTTTTTTTGCAGATTTGCTTTCTTTAAGGTCAGCTATCACCTGTTAAAATAGTGTAACCATTTCAGAAACAGCCTGTATATTTGTATTCGTATGCAATAAATTTATATTAATTTTTCTATTTAGTTTGGTTAGTTGGATTAGTAGTTGCATTGTAGTATATTTGTGGATTTGGGAGCTTGAGTTTAATTAAAAATGTGAATTTAATTAACTCTTTGATTAATGTGCGTATAATAAACATATTGATTTCGACATAAAGATACCATTGATCAATGTCCGATTTGTAATCTGGGCACGAATTCAAAGAGACTGCTTCCGTTACGTTAGAAACGAATAGTATAGACATGAATGCTTTCAGCTTATCGTCATGGAGCTTTCGAGATCCGGGAGTCCGGTCTATTGTAGAATGTGTCATGTATCATGTTTGCTAAATTAAAGCAACTTGCCTATTTCCCGATATTGACAAATGTCTTATTTCAGACAGTCCCTTGGTAATGGAACTTTGTATTTTCCACCATTCAGAGCTGAAGACTACCTTAAGGATATTCACGCAACCATTTATAGATGTCGTGCTTCTAACTTAGCTGGAACTATTCTCAGCAGGGATGTTAATATTCGTGCAGGTCAGTAATCAACTATTTGATGTACTTCGTTTTAACGTCATATCTCAATAAATCTTAATTTCACAATTATAGCAAATTAATTAATTTTTTCAAATATTCTGATATTCAAATAAATTTATTTTCAAGCAATTTATTTTCAAGTATGTACAGTCGATATTTTAAAAAAATCTAGTGTCTTTGTAAATATTCGAAGTTCTAAAAGTAGTAATTTGTTTATTCGAGGCATATTTGTATTGCACGTACATGGATAGAAACATAAAAATTCTCTTTTTGTACGAGTGAATCGTCAAAGGAAACATGATGAATCAAGATCGATAGATCAAAAGAATCTCGCAAACAAAATGTTAGCAATTATTAACGTAACGAATAAAATACCGTAAAACGAAAGCGTATCTCTTTAAATATTTCATTTCCACAATTTAATTACTTGTACCAAATTTAAAATATTAAAGACTGGAAATAATTATAAAAATTATAAAGTAGAAAATTTGAAATTCATCTTTATTTACCAAGTTTCACAAGAAAAAATCGCTATTAAACAGCGTTTTGTTGTTTATGTGGAAATTTTATTTAAGAAAGACGAAATTTGTGAACATGCGTTCGCATGTGTTGAAAATATATAATAAAGGTGTTAGCACTTAACTACATTTTGAATAGTTATTAAACTTCGATATTTCGCTTTTATTTTCTCGTAAATGTGTCCCGAGCTATATAGTACCGCCTAGGGAAATCACAACCACCACAAGTTCTATTATTCAGTAGAAACAAGGATGGTAAACCAGGAGCTCGACTATTTCTATATCGTTCATATTATCTACAACCTGACTAAAACACCACATTATTAAAAAAAAGAAAATGTAAATATGAAAAATTAATAAATTAAAAAAATGTATTTTGGTTTACATATATTTTTCTAAAACGAATCGTCGTAGAATTCATGATGCAAATTGTTTTAAAATGCGTGTTTTATGCCAATAATTATAGAAAAGCAAACTGACGAATGTTAAAAATTCAACAATGAAGATACTTTGAAAATGTCATGAGGACGTACTCAAAACTAAAGATTTGTTAAATTAATTTTTTCGATACAACAACCGTTTTTAGTAAGTGTAGATTTAGTTACAAATAAATTAAAATTAAATGTGTTTGCTTTTTATTGAAAATATTCATTTTACTCATATATTTATTTAATTCGTCAATACTTTGAAATATTGATTAATAAAAACAATAAAAAAAAAAACAAATTAAATATTATATAAAAATATAATAAAGTAAATAAATTTGATATCAAGTGGAAAATCAATTAATTCATTGAGGAAAATGTGTTGACGTCTTCGACATGTTAATAACAGAGAACTGTCAATATAATACAACCATGTTCACTAGTTGCGCCTTGGTTGATTATACGCTTCACCAAGTTTCAGAAAGCATTAGGTAAATTATGTCACGAATACAAAAATAACCGATATGTCATATCAGATTAATTTCCGTTTAAAATAAAATTTTGCCGTGACCTTAATTTGATAAAGAGTATTCAATTCGTCGTGTGAAAAAGAAGAAAAAAACTTCTTTAATATAACGTGACGACTTTATTATCAAAACATTGTCTCGGCGTTAGAGAAAGTTTTGAATTTTATGATAATACTGCACATAGTAAAAATGGAAATGGGGAGAGAGAGAGAGAGAGGTTGGTTGGAAGTTAAATTAAATTCTGTACGGTAGAATATCAGACAAAACTCTTTAGTGTTTTGAGTGTTCACCAGTAGTAGAATTTGGATGGAAACTGTGATAAAATTGCGGAATTAAACGCTGGTATTATCGCGGAGAGTTCAATTTAACATTCTGAATGATTTATATCGTACTTGAATTGTAAAGTCATGATAATAAAGTCTAATATTTAAACAGGTGAATAATGAGTTTTAAATTAATCAAATTATTATAAAAAGAAAACGATGAAAATTAATCCTAAAATCCTTAGTCAATTGAAAAATATTTGTGTTTGAATCAAAATTTTAATTGTCGTACTAAAAACTATTTTGTGGCAAACCGCCATTTTTGCTGATTTTAATCGAATAAGATCAGCTCATATGTTAAAACTATTCAACTTATATACTGATTTCGAGAATTTCCATAACATTCATGTCCCTTTTAACAGCGACACTTTAATTGATATTATAGCGACATGTGAGCGCGCCGATCTTGTTTATTCGCATCCAAGTGGAATTACCTGTGAAGGTATTAAAACGCATAAATTCTACAAACAACAAAATATTTCTTGCTAAGATTTTCAACCATTTTCAAATATTTCCGCTTTATAGAAAATGCATTAATTACATACAGTATCATAACATAAACGTTATGATTTTTATCCCTAATTAATTCCATAAAAAGAAGTTTTACTTTACTGTAATTTATTTTGTTATTTATTAAATATATATTTATTACTAAACAAATATACAATAAAAAAATAATTTGCATAAATTATAACAATAATAGACTATTAAATAAAATGAAAAGTATATTAGATTTTTCTGGCTTTTTGACCTTAGTATATACATTTCGCATTGAAGGATCAAAGGATAAAACAACAAAGAGTAAATAGAGAAAGGGTGGCTTCTGTGGGGTCGATAGTGAATTGATGAGGCCAGAATATGAAAAAGTGCAAATGTGAAGTGGTAGGTATAAATATGCATGTGACGGGTCTACATTTTCCCGAGTCTTTTCTAAAACAAGTCTCACAATTGTGTATGCATACACACAGATTTAACATTCACCATTTCCACCCTACCAGCATCTTTCTTTTTTTAATCTTTTGATTCATTGTCTTTCTTAACAAATTCAAATTTGTGAGTCATGATTATTCGTGGTTATCCTTTGTGGAATTACAGATCAATAACACATTGAAAGCACTCACACATGCTGTATACATACACACACACACATATCCTGTCTATTTCAATTTAAACTTCATCAATCTCACCCCCGATCTCACTTCAGAAAGCAACCGCATTCATTTTTGTCTATTGAAACATGAATTTCACACATTTGTTTCTTTATATTTCTCCTCCTTTTCAAACAAGTATGTATTGCAAAATTCTGTAGACAAGATCAAAAGATTTACTTACATTGAACTGAAATAAATGGAATTTTTTTAAATTTTTGGCACGATAAATTATGATATGAATAAAAAAATATATCAGAAATAAAAATTTATAACAATTGTTTTTTTTAAATCCAATTTTTGTTCGAATAAAAGAAGTTTCGTTGGATTTTTCAATTATACGGATGTTATTGGTTTTAAAAAAGTGTATTGTTGGGTGTATTGTGTTTAGGTCCTTCTGAAAGTAATAGTAATATTATGAATGAAACTGATTTGATCTAACCATGTCCGTTTTATTCAGAATTCTAGTTATTAAAACAATGCCTTCATTTGTCGTTATGTTTCGAATTGAATAAAATAAAATATTCATATTCTCATTGTCAGCGTCACGAATAATAATTTCGTCAAATGGTTTTTCGAATAATTAGTCAATGTTTTTATTTTGCATTTTATTGATCCCATTATCGTGCAAATTGAAAAGCTATCGAGTCCTAAAGTGAAATTAATAAACTAAAATCTAGTTATTTGAATGAATTGATGATTTTCACAATGCTAACAATTTATTGATGTATTACCAGTCGGCAATTTATAAATTTTACGCCGACATATTATACTTCATAATTTAGCTAATAATCATATAAAATAACAATTTCATTTACACATGTTTCGCCTTTTATTGCAGATTCCTGATTTTTTCATTAAATTAATTCGCCGTTTCCTTTTCACATAATGATTGAAATCTTTATGTTTTCATTAATGGATTTCTGGTATTTTTAGCTTCATCACTATGTCAATTAGTATTTCAATTTTATGACCTTCAGCATCATTTACCATTTGTTATATTCATTAACTATCTTATTCTGACCTTACAATACTTGATTTTATCCAAATCACCTGACGGTTTTAAGAGCTTTTCAAAAATCTTTTAAACTATGTAAAATAATTTCTTGCGACTAAAATCAGTACTCATAATCAAATCTTCATTAAACAACAGCATTAATAATATTAGTGATCTTCACTTTTTATCAGTTAGATGTATGCTTTTTATCTTAATCACTAATTCCATACTTCATCAATTAATAATTGAAATTCTTCATCTTCATTTGTGATCAGTACCCATACATATAAATGATGATTTATCTAAATTCAACATTAAAAAAATCAATTCTTTTACAATTTCTGATTTTAATGCAAATCACTAACTTGGTGGTCGTAAAACTTTAAGTACAAAGATTTTTAATTTTAAATAATTAGTCTTCTATTTCTTGCGACTGAAATCACTTCCCATTTCCTGATTTATTTTCTATTGAAAACAAGCATTAATATTGATAGTGATCTTCACTTTTTATCTCTGTTAGATGTATGCTTTTTATCTAAATCACTAATTTCGTCAATTAATGATTTAAATTCTTCATCTTCATTTGTGATCAGTACCCATCCCTCATGCACATAAATGTGGTTTATCTAATTTCAACCTTTCAATCAATTCTACAATTTCTGATTTTCATGCAAATCACTAACTTGAAATTTAAATTTAAATAATTTGTTTTCCATTTCATAAAAATTAGTTCTCATCTCTAGATTTCCCCTTCTTTAAATAATAGCTTTAATAATTTTCTTTCATTTTTTTTTTAATTAGACGTCTGGATTTAGTAATTTAAAATTTTTATATTTCACATAATCTTCATCAGATTTATTCATCAGATGTGAATTATATTTTGGTCCCTCGATTATATTAAATCTTCAACAAAAATTGATAATTTTAAAATAGCAATAAATATATAATAATATGATTTTTGTGCTCATCAAATTATAAATGTATTTCATGTTTTTTTTATGAAGATGACATTAATAAAATATAATAAAAAACTTAAGAAAGTTATCGTGGATAAACTTATAAATGACGTTCTCAAGTCGAGCAAAGTAAAGTGTCACGTGACATATTTACGAAAACGTTGTATATGTGTAGATATTTCCTGAGGGTGTTTATATAATAATTTCAAACTATTAGATTCAAATTGGGGTATGGTAGAAAAGTAGCTAAATCGAATTTTAACAGAATCGTAGCAATTTCAAATGTACCTATAGGCCATATGGGGTTGTAAAATATGTGTAAAATATTTCGTGTAGTTTTTCGATGTTTTGTTCTTACCGGTTGGAAGGGTTTAAAAATTACTCGCCGTGAAATTATTATGATGTTTACATGTGGTTACTTTTTTAAGGGATGGTGTCAATGAACGAGTGAATGCACACTTATAGTGAAAAGGGTATGAAAGCAATTAATAGTATGGTCGACGCATCCTGAGTTGGGAATGTGATATTCCGCTGGCAGTTACCCCCTACCCCTACCACTGCCATCTACAGTCCGCCATATCGTTTACTCACCCCTTGATTGATGCGAACATACATAGCCCTGCTATATTTATTGTAAAACTGGGGATACACCTCCCACATAATACAGTGTAATAATAGTTGACGATCAATATAAAGTGCATTATTATTTTAATTGCTTTTACAACAATATAGAAATTGTTTGTCAGCGACCATTTGCATTTACAGTTAATAATAATAATATGATCGTTGCAGATTAACTAATTAACTTCATAAAAATTACGTAACAGAATTTACTAATTGAATGGTCATTAAAATTATAAAATGTCCATTATATATCACAACAAAAAGCATTGGCACATACGAATTCCACACGTTTAAAATATTTTTAAATAGCGAAACTTTATTATTTATTTATTGTTCTGGTAAATTAAAAAAATTCTTTACGGTGTGAAAAGAAACGAATGTGTAAATGGAGAATTACCCCCCCCCCCCCCACCACCACCACCACCATATTTAAGATATAAAGATGTAATTTGACAGATACCAAATTTCCTTTAATTACATTTATTTTGACAAA
The DNA here is from genome assembly GCA_018397195.1 of Lethrus apterus. Taxonomy (NCBI): domain Eukaryota; kingdom Metazoa; phylum Arthropoda; class Insecta; order Coleoptera; family Geotrupidae; genus Lethrus; species Lethrus apterus. The sequence goes on along the minus strand of JAFFZR010020553.1, from coordinate 36,787 downwards.
TTGTCAACTTTCTCATAATCGACTCATGTGAATTAGGTGATTGGCAAAATCAACGACTGAGGATTCATTCCCTATATTTTTGCCGTTTAAGGTGAACTTACATATTTTATTCAAAATTTAGCCAAAGATCGGTCTGGCAATTCTGTTGTAAAATACAAGACCGTTTTTTGCGTAAGTGTTGGGTTGGGCAAAAATAAACGCTCGTCATATAGGTTTAAAAGGAAGAAGTTTCCAATTGAATCCGCCGACATTTGTTCCATAAGTGACGAAAATGTCATGAATTTTCATGAGATTATCTGGATCTTTTTACGATTTTCGTCATCAGTTTTCATCTAAAAGACTAAAAAATGAGGTAAAGTGTGTCCATAGAATCAAAGAAAAGCGCCTAAATCTTCGTTTAAAAATTATTGTCAAATATATTTTTTTGCATATAAATTGCGTTGTCATGGTTAATTTCATTTGAAGATTTTGTAATCCCGTAACCCCCCCAATTAAAAATGTTTAAAAGTCTTTATTCGTGTAATGCATTTTTTTTTCTTAATTTATAGTGGTCAGTCAACATTATGATGTTCAAGTATATCACACCCACGTTTTAGCCGGAAATACTGCAGTATTGTTGTGTGTAATTCCTTCCTTCGTAAAAGAACATGTCAGTGTCACTTCGTGGTCTCGCGACGATTCAATTTTGCTTCCCGGATCTAACATGGGTAAGTATATATAATTACCTTATTACTGATATTCAATATCAAGCCGAAAGTATAAATTACGAACTAATCTGTTTGAGAGAGGTTTCATTATATATCGATATCCAATGTTGAAACATCCCCCTTTTTAAGTAATATCGTTTATTTTATATGTCACAGGGTAGTCTTAAATTTCAACCGAGATGAAGGTTAATAAATAAAATGTCACAGATAGTAACTATACATCATAATAAATGGACAAGTTCCGAGGCAGAAGAAATACGGTTTTCTCGTTGAATTGAAAGGAAGTACATATAACCACAATGCGAACTAGATTTGACTCTTATGCCACAATCTGTAAATTGATTATTTCCTTCACACAATGGGTCCAGTCATCATTTTTATTCCGTAGGAATAGCCAAACCTTTATGTATCACTCGGAGGGTTGTAATGCTATTGTATTTTCTAAATCGAGACTAGACTAAAGTTCATAGAAACGGTTCATATTTCGATAGATTTTTTTTTTTTTACTGTTTTGGATTACAGTTTCTAGTTTTTTTTTTATACCGAGCGTAAACTAAGTTAGACTGTGTTGCTACCCGAGGGAAGGTCTGAAACAGGGACAGTGAAAAGAAACTTAAATTGAATAGGAAGTCTTAGTGGTTTTTCGTACTTATGTAATAAAACGAAAAGGATACGGATCCACTAAAATTTTCTGATAGGTTTCTTTGCTTTATATTACATTCAATAATTTACTTCCGCAACCTATACAACTTTTACGTTAAATTCTATCACGTTTGAAATATATAAAATCTGATATATATACCCACTTCAACAAATTGTCAACTATAAAATTTTAAAAAATGAACAGATAAAACGGAAAAGCTATTAATTCGCTTTTTATTGACCCGTTAAATTTTATAACCACAACTTTAAATAATTAGAAAATAACTCATTTTAAAATGCATACTTATCCATTAAGAAAATGGAAATAAACAGAATAATAATTTAATTAATTCACACAATAATTTCCAACACTTTTTAATGCATTATCATCAAATGTAAAATTAAATAACACAAAAATATCAACAATTACAAAATATCTTTAAAATTTCTTCAGTATAAATAAAACAATAAACTAATCTACTATATCAAAGCAAAGCAAAATCAAATTAAATTTAGTTAAAGAATTGATTCAGCAACATAACAAAGCAAAATATCTTCAGTTTAAAATTCACAGTAAAAACAACACAATTTCAACATTTTTAATTCAAAAATGAAATTTTCTTATTTTATAGGTGGTAGGATTGTTGTTACTTATGGTAGCGGTGAACTACATATCAGATCAGCACGCGCGGAAGATGGCATGGCTCGCTATTCTTGTCTAACATTGCATTCATTAACACATGAAAGAAAAAGAAGTCCACCAGCTATACTTACAGTCACAGGTAAGTCATTTATTTGTAATAGTATGGAGTTAACTTGGTGTTTAGAACCAACTGGAAGTATGCCACCGAGATTATCACCATCCGTCCAAACAGTAACCGCAGCTGATAGAGAAACAGATATACATCTGACTTGCTCCGCACAGGGAAATCCCCCGCCCACGTTTAAGTACGTCAAAATATAAGTTTTTCCATTTCAAATATTTCTTTTTAGTTGGTTTAGAGAATTTAACGATCGTTTACAACCCATACATTCAGTTGCGCGCTTTGAACCATTGCAAGACGTTTTGATGATAAGGAGATTAAAACCTGAAGATGCCGGTAAATGGATATGTAAAGCTTCCAATCATTTTGGGGAACAACGTTTAGATATACATCTTACAGTTACTGCACATCTTAGTGTCCATATTTTGCCACAACTTCAGGTATATCTTTATTAATTATTAAATAATTTAAAAAATTGGCAAATTAATAATTTAGAAATTCATCAAAAAATATTTGGCGCTCCATAACAGTCTTTTTTGTGAATTCGCTTCGATTGAAACAATCCAAATGTTATATATTTTTATTAGGTAATAAATTCTGGTGAGAATGCAATATTTAATTGCACAGTATCTGGTTCACCAATCGGTCGAAGTTACTGGCTTCGAAATGGTGAAATTCTATCAACAGACGGTAATCCAAGAATAAAATTGTTAAATCCACTCGTTTTGGCTATTTATGGTGTAACGAGACATGATAGGGGTATGTATCAATGTGTAGCACGTAATGAACGAGAAAGTTCCCAAGGAAGCTCCGAACTGAGATTAGGCGGTAAGTTTTAAAAAGAAATAATCCATTTGTAATGATCCGCCAACAAAGAATAATGACGTAATAATTACTTCTAAAAAGTACGTTTGTAATTAAATGCAAATGATTCTTTAAAACGTTCCAGTTTTAATGTTTAATGTTCAATTAAACAAAACATAAATTTCAAGTTCTTCGATAAAAAGATAAAATATTTTGTTTTGATGGACAAAAAAAGGTAACGTCGAATTTTCATTTAAAATCTTCCTAAATTCCTTTAAATGATACTTTAATAAAGTGATTTATCTTCACACCGTTTTAATGATATTTTCTTTAATTTTCTTTCGCCTTTTATAAAACGGTAGACGTTCTGATTCGGTTTTATTCAAGTATAAAATTATTTTATGAGAAAAGAAAGGAAACGCGAGTTTACATGAAATATTGTTGACGGAAGTCGGAACTCATTTCCGGGTTGGGTTTTCTCCCGCAAAATCGTTACTCTGTTGGCCAAACTGGAAACCAAACATTTGATTTCAAACGTTTGTAACGTTTTCTTTTATAGACACAGTACCGGAATTACAATATACATTTATTGAACAAGCTTTAAGACCTGGACCACAGGTATCACTTAGATGTTCAGCAATTGGATCACCCCCACCACAATTCCGTTGGTTATTAGATGGACAACCCTTAACAGAATTAAATGTTGGTCACAGGTAATTATTTTAAAAATATTTTAAAAGACTAAAATTTTAAGAATTAAAAATAAAATAATACAAAATAAATTAAATGTTGAGACCACACATTGAATTTGAAACTGAAATGCAGACCCATAACAAAGGTTTAAAATAATGTATTTTATAGCAAAATTACCTTGTATAATGGCTATTAGTTATTATTATTAATGCATTTTTATCACATATTAATTAATTATGTAAATTTTTTATGAAAATCAGATATGCAATTGGTCAATATGTGGATCAAGCAGGCGATGTAATAAGTCATTTAAATATATCAAATGTGAGAGTAGAAGATGGTGGACTTTATAGTTGTAGAGCAGTAAATTCATTAGGTTCTACTGAACACTCAGCCCGATTGAATATATATGGTAATTTTTTATTTAAAATTTAGGGATACATTTAAATAAGGTTTGATGTAGGTCCTCCTTTTATACGTTCAATTGGACCGGTAAAAGCCGTAGCTGGTTCAGATGTTATTTTACATTGCCCTTATTCTGGCTATCCAATTGGTTCAGTAAGATGGAGAAGACATTCTCAAGACTTACCGATTGATTTAAGACATAGATTAGAAGAAGGTGGTTCTTTGACAATATTACGTTTGGATCCTAGTGCAGATTCGGATATTTACACCTGTTTTGTAACTGGAAGAAATGGAGATATAGTTCATAGAAATATACAATTAATTGTCCACAGTCCACCAATTCTAGAACCATTTTCTTTCCCAACTAGTTTACAAGAAGGTGGAAGGGCACAAGTAACATGTTACGTTACTTCCGGTGATATGCCAATACAATTTTCTTGGTTTAAAGATGACGCTCCTATTTTAGCCACATTGCAGGTAATGATTTTTTATCATCGTCTATAATTTGTATATTCAACGGTTTCTTAATGCATTCCTTCGAATATTTCTCATTTATATGCAAAATTTCGCGATCAAATTTAAACGAGAATTAAAAATGAAATTTATTCCGTGTTTTCCTTACGTTTAAGATAGTTTTAATTTAATTAAAATTTAGTCGCGAAATAATTTTGTGTTGCTAAACAATTTTTTAGAATTTATTTATTCATTTAAATCTAAATTATCATCATTAATTTAATGATCGCATTTATTCGAAATTATGATAAGCCATGCTCCGGTCTACAACACATTTATTTATTATTTCTTCTCACATGAAAGGTAGAAGAAAGAGCAGCTGAGTTCTATAGTATGTTAATATTTAAAGAAGTCTCTTCAAAACACAGTGGGGCTTATACGTGTGTTGCTAGTAATTCAGCAGCACGTGCAAATTACACAGCTATTTTAATGGTAAAAGGTATATTTTTGTATTGTATCTTACGTTGATATGAACGTAGGTTTTATTATAGTTCCACCACAATGGATAATTGAGCCACAGGATATATCAACTTTATTGGGAAACCCAGTGTTAGTGGATTGTGCTGCTAAAGGATTTCCCCTTCCTCAAATAACTTGGCTTAAAGGGCAAGGTATTACTAATTCAAATAGTAATATTTTTGTGTGTTCTCGTTATTAAACATAAATAAAATAGGTCGTATAACTAGGTAAAACTTCAAGTGATTATCAACCGATATTGAATCTGCACGGACGTACAGTGTTACTATCAAACGGATCCATGTGGCTCGAAGCTGTAGGATCTCAAGACGAAGGGCATTATTTATGTAGAGCTACTAACGGTATAGGTTCAGGTTTAGGAAAAGTTATATACATCGGAGTTAATGGTAAAATGGAAAATGGAAAAATTAAAAAAATTATTTGGTAATTTATAGAACCAGCACGGTTTGATATACCTGCGAAGAACGTATCGACCAAAAGGGGTGGAAGCGCCACTCTAGCTTGTCATGTTTACGGAGATACCCCTATTGAAATTACATGGACGCATAACGGAAATCGAATCGACCTAAATAGCTACCGGTAATTAAGCAAATTGCAATTAAATTTAATTTATTAATTAAACGTAACAAAAATATTTTGTTTACTCGTTATCCTTCCTAAATCAATATTAAAATTATAGATTAACAGTTACTGATACGAAAGGTGATAATGGTATTAAATCTCAAGTAAGTATAAGTCGAACCGATAGAGAAGATTCCGGAATATACAAATGTCAAGCAGAAAATGCATTTGGACGTAGCGAACATATCATCAATCTTGCAGTACAAGAAAGACCTGACCCACCGGGACTCCTTGAGGTGGTAGAAGTTGGCAGCCGTTCTGTTAGATTAGCTTGGAGGCGTTCATTTGATGGAAACAGTCCAATTTTAGGTTATTTAGTTCAATATCAACCTCTCGGTATTGGACATTCCAATTGGGAACATGCAAGAACACAAAATTTAACTTTACCAGCAATTACATCTTCAAACAGGTAAGTTATTATTTTTATTTTAATGTTCAAACATACAAAACAAAACGAATTAATGTATTCATTTTTTATATTCAAAATCCAAAATTTGTGAATTGAACTAATAATTTGTAACACGTAAAAATTAGGACACAAACCATTAGGCTGGATTGCATTCTGTTTCATAGCTTTGATCAAAATTATCTTGGTGTGTCATGCAACCATAAGTTTTTCAAACAAAAAACAAGCAGCAAAAACGGATATCAACTATAAATATTATTTTAATAGGTTAGATACCAAATCAAATAATTAAGTTTCACATTTAATTTCAATTTAATTTATTATTTGGACACTGCTATAATATATTAGAAAAGTGTTATTAATAGCCTTGTTGATCACGGCATGTGTGTGTCGTAATAAATATATTTTTATTACACGACGCGTCATAGAGGTCCGGGTTAAGACCAAGACTAAAATTATTTTTCTGGCAGTTCGTATATTCAATTTTAAAATAACGTTAGTTTTTTATTATAAAATTATTTTTAAAAATTATGAGAGTAAGTGATTTTTTTACAGTATTGACGATCCACGTGAATCTGCAATTATTGGTGGATTATTTCCGGCAACAGCTTATAAAATACGTATGTTAGCCGTTAATGGTATTGATCAGAGTTTGTTTACTGAGGATGTTGTCGTAAAAACACAAGAAGAAGAGCCATCAGAAGCTCCGAAAGATGTTCATGTTGATTCAGTGGGTGCAGGTGAATTATTTTTGTCGTGGCAAGTTCCATCTCGAGAAAGTTGGAACGGTGAATTACTTGGATATATCGTGACATGGAATGAACATGGGAAAATGTCTAATAACACAAAGACTTTAACTGTAAAAGGTTGGGCTACCACCAAAGTTCAATTAACGGGACTTAGAAAGTTTACGCGTTATGATATTACTGTACGTGCTTTTAACAGTGTGTCTGTAGGACCTCAATCTCCTACGGTGGTAGGGGTGACTAAAGAAGGGGTTCCTGAAGCGTCACCTCAAGATATTACGTGTTCACAAATATCGTCTCAAAGTATGAAAGTTTCATGGACCCCACCACCGAATTCTCAACATGGTGGTATTATACAAGGATATAAAGTTTATTATAGACCTATTGTCAGTGACAATGGTAATTATAATTTTTGTTTTTAACATTTTACACTGGAATTCAACTTGCAGTTGATATATCCACTACTGGTGAAGTTAAAAGAACTCCAAGTTCTGAAACTTATTTACATGGATTGTATAAATATACAAATTACTCAATAAAAGTTTTGGCTTATACTGGAGCGGGAGATGGAATTTTAAGTTCCGCTTTATTTTGCACAACAGAGGAAGATGGTATATAATAATTTCAAATTTCATTAAAAAAAATTTTTATGCAACCAACTTTATCATTACAATTGCATAAGTTTCTATTACGCTTTATAGGGTTTTTTTACATTTACGATCAGTTCCAGGCCCTCCGGCAAATATAAAAGCAGCAGCATTAACAGGCGAATCAATACTTGTATCATGGTTACCACCTAATAAACCAAATGGACGGATAACACATTACACTGTTTATGTACGAGAAACAAATGCCGGTGGTAAACACACAAGTTATACAGTACGAACAGAAGATACTATTCATACCCATGGACTTATGTTTGAAGTCCGTAATTTGATCGAAGAAAAATTATACGAATTTTGGGTATCAGCTACAACTGGTATAGGTGAAGGTGAATCAACTTCGTTTGTTGGGCAAACACCTAAATCAAGAGCTCCATCACGCATAGCTTCATTTAGCCAAATTTTACAAAAATCCGTCAAAGCTAAAATTTTATTACCATGTTTAGCTGTTGGAAATCCAACACCAAGAACACGATGGATACACAAAGACCGACCAATTACATTTAGCCCATTTTATGAAGTAACATCTGATGGACATCTAAACATACATAGTAAGATCACAAATATAATCTTACTTACTATTCTTCTTACTATTTTATCAACAGGTGCAGATCACTCTTTAAGTGGAAATTACACATGCACAGCGAAAAATTTATTTGGAGAAGATGAAATAACTTACACATTAATTGTTTTGCTACCACCAAGTTCTCCTAATTTAGTTGTACAATTCACCACAGCCAAAAGTATTAGACTCCACTGGAATCAACCAGAAGATGGTGGTACAATTATCCAAGGTTTTAAAATTATTATCATCAAACTCAACCTCACAATCAAATTTCAGGCTACACTTTAAGTTATAAAAGAGAAACTGACAATTGGGCAACAATTGAACTATCACCAGAACACACGGTATACACCTTTGATGATTTACAGTGTGGCTCAATGTACCATATTTACATTTTGGCACACAATCGAGTTGGAAATGGCAACCCCAGTCCAATTTTAACTACAAACACAAAAGGTGGACCACCACAAATACCCAAAGAAAAAGATTTTATTTCAACAAATGCAACAACTTTACAACTAAATCTTTTCAATTGGCCCGATGGTGGTTGTCCAATTTCACATTTTTCAATTATGTACAAAGCAATCGGATCAACGAAATGGATTTTGGTTTCAAATAGCGTATCTGGAGATAAATTAGTCGTGCAAGATTTAAATCCATCCACTTGGTATCAATTGAAAGTTAACGCCCAAAATGACGCTGGTGTATCCAATGGATTTTTTAACTTTGCAACTACCACACATTCAGGAGGTAAATTTTATTGATTTTGGGCCGCCAGATAAATTTTGTATTTTTAAGGACATATACCACCACCACCAAGTATATTAGTAAATTCAAGTTCTAATGGTTTTGATTATGCAGAACTTTACATCATTATACCAAGTATTTGCGGTTGCATATTTATGGTATGTATTGGACATATTTGTTACAAAATTTATAAGAAGAAAAGGTAAATTTCAATGTTGTTGAGGTTGTGTTTTAATACGATGTTTTTAGGCGTCAAGAAAATGAAACGAGTGAAGAAGAACAAGACGATCACGATGAGAAGACAGCGGAAAGAGACAATAGAAGAAACTGTCAACAGGTTTATACTTCATCGCCTGTTAAGCCTGGGGAAAAGTTACAAGATGATGCTTCAGGTCGGTTAAAAATTTGAATTGGATTTTGATGTAATTTCCAATTATAGGAATGTATGAAATAAGTCCTTATGCAACGTTCAGTGTGCCTGGGAACAATAGTAGATCAGTAACGACGTCAACACTTGATTATACCATGCAATTTAAAACTTTTGGACATATAGAAGATGAAGACCATAATGCTGTAATTTATCCAAAAAGTGGAAAGCATAGTTGGCACAAACAAAGATATTATAACAATGAAGGTAAAAGGTTCTCTAAAAAAGGTTAGCTAGAATATATATATATATATTTTTTTAAATAAAGGTGTTCAACAACAAACAAGAATAATGGGATGTCGTATACAATCACGTGATTCAGAATCGGATGATACAAGTGGAAGTCCATGTGGTGAATGTCCAAGTGGTTATCGTGTACCTGTAAAATCGCGAGGTGAGCATCCTCTCACCGATGCGAATGGATACGAAACCTTACTGGTTACAGATCTATTTCGGCCTGATTCAAGTACTGAGTCTAATGACGTATCCCCTATAGCCGAAAGACGAAACACACCCCGCCATGTTGGTGCAACGCGTCGACATCATCGAGCAACAAGTTCCAGCAGGTAGCCAAGGTACCTTAACCACTAAATGCATGTTTAGCTCGCATGTCAAAATCCAAAATTTAGGAAAAATAGGCTTTTGCAAAAATAGTGAAATTAATGAAATTAAAACATTTATTTTTAGTTCCGAAGATGAGCAACATGTAGACCAAGCATCATCTGGTGTTTGTCTACAACCTCCTACTGGCTTTTCTGATAGTCGTGAATTAAGCGAGGCTGAATGTGATCGTGATATGGGACCTAGAAAACTATCTTCAGAATTGGTTAATTTATTAGCTAGGTAAAATTTCTTGCTTTCATATTACTAATACAAAAGTTTAGTTAACAAAAAATGATGTCTAAAAATTATTCCAAACATTTTCAAGCTACTTAGAATCAGGGCCGTCCTAAGATATTTGGCGCCCGCGGGTTACTAACAATAATGCGCTCCTCTTCATAAGAAAATATACAGGAGAGGAAGCGGGGCGACCAGTAAAGTTTTACAAAAGTTTCAGAACTAGAAAAATATAATTACCAATAAATAAGGTGACCAATTAATTTTTACGAAAAAGGAGTACGGATAGATGGAAAAAGGTTTTTGTATGGGTTGGGTTCGCTCCGTAAATTGAAATTATTGAAATTGAAAGGTCAGTTTTAAAAGGGTTATTTAGGTTCGCTCCGTAATTGAATTTTAAAATTTATAATTTATTGTTAGGTTGGCATAATTTAGGTTCGCTCCGTAATTCAAATTATCAAATTATTGAAATTCAGTTTTTAAAAATTTATTATTTATGGTTGGGTTCGCTCCGCAATTGAAATTCAAATGGTAAAAAAGAGTGTACAAAAGGCATAAAAATGAGTACAAAGGAAGTATAAAAAGGCTGGCGCCCCTGGGCTACAGCCCATTTAGCCCTGCGGTTAGGGTGCTTAGAATGTGTGTTTTTTAAAAGCTGTTCAAATTTGAGAAAATTAAAAATCATTTCAATTAAAACATTTTAAAGTAAATTGTAGGTTTTCGCAACCGCCGCCAATTGACGTAACATGGCTTCCGATTTTTGTTGGTTTTAATTTATGGATTTTTTTTTAGAGATTGCTGAGACTACTGATGATATTTTCAATCTCAGTAATGACAACAAAAATTTAAAGCCAAGTGCATTAAAATAATGATTTTTTTACCATTTTTATGATTTTAGATATCAAGAACGGAAAGATCAAGAAAGAAAAGAATTCACAATTCATGTTTAGCAAGACTGACTCATGCCAAAAATAAATCTTGGTCCTGCATGCATTTTCTATATACATACATATATTAAAAAATTAAAGAATGTAATAAAAACCCCAAAGGGTGCATAGATATACGGCCGAATTATCATGTTTAAATGTAAATATTAAATAAATATAATAAACACAATTTTTGTTTTGTCTTTTTACGGAGGTCTTAAAGTTAACGGATGTATCTGTATGTAATCTAAAAGTCAATCAATTAGGGATGTAAAACGAGGTTAAAATTTGCGAAATCGTGGACGTTTGAAACAACAACAAAAAAATAATTGAAATCGTATAGACCAGAAGATTAATGAATTTCCTTTTCTAAAACGGATAACGTTCCATAAAATAACAAATGAGGTTTCAGTTGATATAAATCGATACGTGAGGGCGAAAATAATGGACTTGACATTTTTTGGAAATTCGAGGTTACTAAATGAATATATTTAAATAACGTAACAATTAAAGTAAAAGTCATTTTGAGGTGAGCATGCACGTTAATAAAAACAGAATTGTGACATTGAAAAAATGTTAAAGTGTTACAATTTTGTCTATTATGACATCCACGTTTCTAACGCTACATAATGGTAACGACGAGGAAAATTTACTTTCTAAGGTTCTCTAGTGACTATCTTAATTATCTTGCATGTATATATCAAATTAAATTTATATTGTAATCGTAAAGAATATAACACTTACATAAGTGTTTATGTGTAAAATTATATAAGTTTAAACTGAATTAAAATATAAAACAAATTTTTTATTTAACGTCAAAACTTATATAAACAAATTTAAAAACATAAATCATTAATAGGTTAAAGACTTACATAAATCCGCAAAAACGACGCTGTTACGAAAACATATTTTAAAAGTATAGCCCTGCAAGGTTTTACGCTAGCAAATTCGATAATGCGATAATTTATGAAATTATTAAGGTACGGATAATTTTTTGATTTACATACTTTTTATTTCTGCAAATAAGATCTTACTCAGTGTTACCAATTTTTATTATTTGGTCAATTTTATTCAGTGAAGCCCATAAAAAATTGATTAATCATAATCCTACAATAAACTCAATATGGTTTGTACAATTACTCGATAAGATTCACTTTTGTAGATATGCGAAAGTTCCGAAACTATTAATTAAGTTCACAGATTTTACGTTAGTTTTATTATTCTTTAATACCGATAGTGCTTTTGTAGTCGAAGTTTCTAAATTATTATGTATGACGAACTTATGAATGGTAATTTGGGTTTTTCATACCGGGCCCGGGTAACGTTGCTTGCGGCTTGTAAAAAGGGGAACTTCCGTAATTCACCTTATTCCTCGCTCCCTTTAATGACTAGTTTGACGATATAGTTAATTACTTTAAAAGTGTTTTATTTTCAATTTTCTACAAAATATATGTTTATATAATCGCATCAAGTAAGAAATTTTACGACTTTGTTGTATAACACGCTTCATTAGGAACAAAATTACAATTTTTTAAAATTTTAACGTAAATAGTGGAAAATTATATTTTTTGTGAATTAAATCCCAGCTTATTTTAAAAAATCCAACTCCAAAAAATTTAAATAATTTATGTATTTTATATAATTAATGTTATAATTATAATTTAACTTAAAGTTTCAGTGTACCATGTTACACGAAATATGTATAAATGTTTAACTTTCAAGTCTAATAAGATCAGAATGTCAATTATTAGTTGGGTGTATTACATTGGTTCTGGAGATTGAAGGTTGTACCTTTTAAGAAGGGTTACTGGAGTTTGTAACACCGGAGGGCTGTTGACAAGGTCTTTTGGTATTTTGCAAAGTGAATGCATTTACAGCGAAGGGAAAATATTGATATATAAGTGGGGGATTTAGTTTTCTCTTGTGTCCCCCACTGGTACATTTCACTTAAGAACAACTTTTGATCCAGTACCGACCCAGTCAGTGTATACACGAGTACGCGTCACATTTGGGGAGAATTTCTCGTTCCGGATTATACATGGGGAAGTGTTTTTAGCTCCTGCGTGTGACATAGTGTCTGGATTAATAGTGTTCTGTATTAAGAAAAAAAAAAAAAATTACGTGAAAAATGGTGTCCATTATAGGCGCCCTGGCGCTGTTGCTGACCTGTGCCGGTGAGTAAATAATTGGAGCGTCCCGACGCTCAAACGTCATTAATAATTTAAAATTATATACAACTAAACATTTTGTCATTAAAAATTATTTATTCAATTATTTAAATTAATTTATTTTTTAATAAAATAATACAAAAAACACTACAAAAATGTAAATAAAATAAAAAATGTATTTGTTGGGGAAAAATAATTTGCCTAAAAATGTTTCGTCGCGACAATAACAATTTTTATGATAATAGTATAAATTACATTAAATTTGTCCCTAAAAAAAATGTATAAATTTTTTTAAAAGCATTGAGACGGTCCTGAATCGGAGTATATGTAATGAGTTGTTGTGCACATGTACACCGATCCCTATACCCCAAACGTTCACACCTCATTTTACTACAAATTCGTCTTAATTACAAATGGAATGAAATATTTCCTTTCTTCAAGTAATGAGGTTTCTAGGAAATAATCTCACCAGTTTATATTTAAATGCTTGAAGCGATACACACGCGCAAACCAGTGAAAACAAACGTGTTCCAAATCCAGCCCTAATCTCACAGTGAGGATTTCCATCAAATTGTAACTCTATTGTCTCCGGGTAATTGCTTATTGGGATTGTAATCAACAGTCTCCGCCTGTTAATTATTGCAATATAGCCCAAAACACATGGGTGGCGGTATAAATAAATTAATAAACTATTTTTTTAATTTAATTAAATTTAAAAATATTCTATTACAAATTTAAGTTATGAATTTTCTAACAATATTTTTTCATTTTTTTTTTCTTTCTTGAGCGTGCAACCTAATTAAAACTCAAGTTGTGCAATAAAATATATTTATTACACAACTTATTATTATTGCACAACTTGAGTTTTAATTTGGTTGCACGCTCAAGAAAGAAAAAAAAAAGATAAGTATTCTATCAACCAAGAATTTGACACTAAAAATATTTTTTCACAAATTAAAAAAAATTTTGGATCCATTTTATGGCATAAAAATGGAATTTATAAGGCGAATCTGAAAAATAAGTGACATTAGCTAAAGCCGCAAAAACGGCAGTTCTAACCACAACTTTTACTTCTACTATGATAATACATTTTAAGGTTTTATATATACCAACACATGTTCATACTTGTTTATTATAGCGACAGGAGCAAACATGTGAGTGTGGGACGTGTGAGTATTTCGTTGTTCAATGTCAACTACTATCGATCATATAAGTAAATGTGATCAACACCCATTTATTGTTTAGTAACAAGGCATGTATATATTTTTGCTGGATATTTGTGAACGGCCATTTTTGCGGATGTTGCTCTAATACCAGCTCTTAAAATATTTGAAATTAAAAATTAATATTAATGAAATTATTAATTTACTATTTAATTTAGTTAATTTGTAAATTTCAAAATGACTATTATAAATATAAATTGTTTTTTTTTTAATTGTTATTTTATATACAGGTAGTCACAAATATATGCATGTATATGTTACAATTTCTACTTTTTACGGAAATAAAATTTTTGCTTTTTTTAAAATTATAATATTTGTAAATATAAATATTAAAGAAAAATTCAGGTTCACATATTTAATAGATGAAAAAATAACACACACATTTTATAAACAATTTACTTTTGTATCATTTTAGAACAATTTCTTTATAATTTCAATATTGTTTTATTTATTTAAAATAATAATAAATAAACAAATAGACTTTTAAGCATAAATATTCGTCCCACCCTCATTTTTTTTCTAGATCACATGCTAGGCACAACCCTTCTCTCAGATACTATAGAAAGCAAGGACAGTTATAGAAATTTGCAACAATATGTCTATTAATATTATGCCAAGGTTGTTGTTACCGTTGCTAACGACTTCTTTACACTTTAAACTATTTAACCGTGTATCTTATTTGATTATTGTTAATTAAGGAGACATATTGTTATAAGTCGATGACCATGAATTTTAAATCCAAAAAGTCCATGACATTTAAAATGTACACCCTGTATGTTGCACAATTCCTAATGCTAACTGACCTCGCAAACCCTTGAAGAGAGGAGAACAACAACAACAACACAATAGCTGCTACCATTTGGATATTTATTTTTTAACATCATATCGACTTATATACAAAACAATTGTTTTGAAATACATTATGTATGTGCATTTATTTTACCACGTGCAAACCTGCATATCTTTACGATTATTCCTTGTACATTTAAATACGTTTTTAAAAAACGTGATTTGTACAAAGTAAAAAGTAAAACTTTTATTATATTAAAACTTTGAATTTAAAAATGGATTCTAAAAATAAATTTCAAATCGTTACATAAATTAAAAAAATGTGTACATATTTTAAATGAAGAAATAATATACTTAAATGTTAAAGAATGTTAAAGCCACACAACTCACAACCAGTTGATTATATAATAACAACGTAACATAACTGTATGTATGTATATGATTTCATGATTTAAAAACCATTTTAGAAATTTATTTCATTTGAAATAGATTTTTGCATAAATTGATTTAATTATTAAAAAAATTAAGTATAAATAATTTTAATTATAAATTATTATTTTATATACATAATAAAATAATAAAAACTTTCTTTAAAATTTTTAAATTTCCTTGCTTTAAATTTGAATGTGAAAGTTTAATGTTGGACAGTTGTAACCGGGTAAAAAATAATAATATTCATATCACTAATTGTCATTTGTCTAACTACACCAAGTTCAACTTTCTCTATTCGAATAAAAATGTACCTGATTAACATCGATGCTAGTTTACAATTTCCTTTATATCACGAACTATATTTTACAAATTAACTAGAAAATTATTCTAATAATAATAATAACAAATGAAAGTAATAACACTAATAACATTGTTAAATAAACCACCACTTTAGAGTTTTTCATGCATTTAATTAATAATTGTTTTACACAAGAAAGTAACAAATTAACCAGAATATTTTAAACGGTATTTTATTACTTAATTGACAGGAAACGCATAATGTACTAAGAAAAAACAAAAAACAATTAGGTGAATATAAAGTTGTTCTATCAAAAAATTTTACGCTTCTTTTTAAAGTGAAGTTACAAATTAATGTTGAATTGAATGACAATTTCAAAATTAATTTCAAAATACTTGTAAGAAACTAGTAACAACATTTTAAATTGATTATTAAACTCACAATAGATTTTTGTTGACTTGACTAGCCTCATTATTTTTTTTTTGTTAAAATGAAGTTAAATACAGAGAAATAAATTTTGAAGGAAATCTTCGTTTTGTCATTTTCAAACAGAATTTTTTTTTAAAACTAGCTAGTTAAAACCAAAATAAATTTTAATGGCCATTCATTGGCCATTTTATGATTTCTTAGTATAGAATTTCATATTACGGGCCTGTCAGTTTTTACGATGCTTACGAACAACAACAACGATGCGTCTTTCGTTGTATATAGAAATTATACAGAAAACTTAAATTTCATAAAATATCCGTTGTGCATAGCTACATACAATAAATTAATTAGACTCAAAAGTTTTGTAATCTTTGGCAGTACGATTTGGGCAATATACAACATGCACATCCAATTTTCAAGAATACAAACTTCAAATGTTGAAATTATGTGAACTCATTGACCTGCAAGGCAACACTTTCAATATATCTCGAGATTGTTAGTCTCGTTAAAGTTAAATAAAGTTGAATATTGAGAAATGTTTAAAAGAGATTTTGCGATTATATTTGAAATTTTCTTATGGTCTATATAAGGTAAATTGTAAAAGTATTCGGATTTTATCTGATCGTGAATCAAGTTATTGTTGTAATGTGCCTGATTATTGTTCTGTTGTGGGTTAACGGGTAAAATTCAGATTTATAAATTCACTTCAAGGAAGATTTAAATAAGATGTCGTGACGTATATTCATTGGCATGGAGCTGACCTTTCCTGTAAGTGTAGAGTTAGGTAACTCACTAAACACGCCCCGAGCATTCCGTTTAACAAATCATAATTACGCATTAAAGCGTAGTTTTTGTTTAATTTGTAAATAAGAATTCTTATAACGTTATAACCATATTGATAAAAAAATCCGGTATTCGTTTGCAATTGAAACGACCTTATTTTTCATCAATTTCAAGACAGTTGTATAAGTGAGAGTAAATGTATATTTTTATAAGTAGTCCAAATAATTTTTAATCTCTTTTTTGACGTCAACATGCGACCTCGATTTAATTGTCAAAATTACCAAGTGACTACAAGGTGTTCTTGGAATTTGTAAATTTATATTAAAAGGTCAACTAACTCGATAATGAAGGATATTTTTTAATTAATCATTAAGGTTTAAATTACACATGCATGATTTGATTTATTTAAATAAATAAAAATTATGTGTCACTATTTTTTAGAAAGTTTTTCACACTTTACCGATATTAGTAATTATGTGTTAAATAAGATAAAAATCGAAATTTCGAAATGAAAGTGGAAAACAATGGAGAAGTTTGATGTTTGATTTTGAAAAGAGGGATTAAGGCAAACATCTTTTATTGTGTTAATGCAACCGTTAAATGTAAAATATGTTTCCTCGAAATTTCATTGCAGATATAGTGAAGATAAGATGAATATTCAAATTTTACAAGGTCTAGTGCATTAAGCGAGAGTTTTGTCCTACTTCGAACATATTCAAATATCTAAATCTTTGTTTATGTGTCTATTCTTAAACGTACTGAACATCTGTTATTATATATATATAGTTTTTATTACTGACTTTCTTCGTGTCTTTACTTTCAGACACAGTTTATTGTAAATTTTAATTATATTTAGTTTTATATAATATATACGTAATTTTAATTAATAATTTTCAAAAAAATGTAATTTATCCTTACATTTTCATTATTTTTGAATTTTAACTAAACAATAAATAACGTAATTTGAATTTATTTTCAATAAATTTTAAAGACACGAACTTTAATTTCCATATATGGTGGAGTATATAAATCAACTGTGGAAATTAATAAAATAAACAATTTAGTTTGTTGACATCTTACATTGTTAAGTATTAAAACTGGTTTGTTTATTATATGGGTAAGGCCCTGTCTAGCATTTAGTAATATAATTTATCGAGTAGAAGAGTGTATTGCGTTAAAAATCGTGTTTGTCTTTTTACTTATCTAGTGAATGTGTTCGAGAGAACGTACAAAAGCAAATAATAAATAGCAGCCAAGTATTTGCTATCACTTCTGGTTTTCCAACATGAAACCAGTTGGTTTTAAG
This sequence comes from Lethrus apterus, assembly GCA_018397195.1. Classification (NCBI taxonomy): domain Eukaryota; kingdom Metazoa; phylum Arthropoda; class Insecta; order Coleoptera; family Geotrupidae; genus Lethrus; species Lethrus apterus. Next base: position 18,417 of record JAFFZR010020553.1, on the reverse strand, counting down.
AGATTTGCTATAAATCTAGGTGACCGTAATAAAATGGCACGCTTATAACACAAAGCGCATGCGCGCACTAACCACTTTAAAACGAACTTTAAAAGTGAAAGCATTCGGTGAAAGTAATAGATTATATGGTTTGCCAAAACATGTACACCCACAATTTAAATGGTTGTCCTCAACTGCTAACTAAAATATAAAATATGTTATGTAACAAACAACAAAGAATTCATATTGTGTCAACTTTCATTATAAATTATTTTTCTTAAATATTACATAACAAACGGTAGCATTATTTTTGCATAATTTGCAAGAAAGTACAAAATAAGAACTAACTTACAAATCAATTTTTTATTTTTATTTAATTTTTTTTTAATTAATTTTTATTTAAATTTAAAATTTTCCTTAATTTTCCCAAAAAAAAATACAATTTAATTCGTTCACCGTAACTTCTGCAATAATAAAAAAAATCAAAGAAAATAAGAAAAAAGAAATTCCAAAATTTCTAAAAAAATTAAATTAATAGAAAATCAAAGAAAGAAAAGATGAAAGTTGCTTCAGACGAAAAAACTTCAAAAAATTAAATTAATAGAAAAGCAACTTATAAAAGATGTTAGGAAAACAAAAATATTGGAAAACCATTTAAGAAAGGCAACATAGAGCATTTGTTTATAGTATTCTCGGTTTTTTTGACAATTATTCTTCTGTTGCTAATGAAAAAATTAATAAATCATAGTACAGAAAAGAAATGAATTAATTATTTATTTTTCAATTAGAAGCATTTGTTTATGGCATTCTTGGTAATCAAGAAAATTAATAAAATATAACTTCGAAAAGAAAATCGTATTTGTCACATAAATAAAAAGAAAATATCCAAAAGGAATGCTTCATACGAAAAAAAAAAACTGCAAATGATTTGAGAGAAACTTATAAAAGAGGTTGGAAAAATGTATTCGTAATTTACTTATTTTCCGGTATCTGTCTTTGTCAAAATGTCTCTTGGCAATAAATGCAATTAACAAATTACCAATTCATATATTTCGCTGATGACAGCACCCCTGATCTTTGTAGATATATAAGTTGTTCTAATGGAAAAAAATTGCTAAACTCGTATCGTAGACATTTGCTAATCGTCTTCGTAATTCTCAAAACTTTCGGGCTTTTTATCCCTCTAATTTTTACCTCTGCACAACTTAACGAATTAATTAATCAAACTGATGAAGTAAACCAACAGTCTTCAAAATTAAGAATTATGGTTACGAGTCTAATTAATTTTTGAATTTTGTAGTATTTGTTTATTTTTACTTTCCCAATTTTTTGATACAATATTGTTTATTTCTCAAATAAAGGAACAACATTAACAATAATAACAATTATTTAAATTTTCATTTATTATACAGGTTGCAACACAAATAACATTGATTTAAGTTTTCTACCATAAGTAAATTATGTGCCTATGTGCCTAATGAGAATTTATTATTTAATATTCAAAAAATTTCCTGTTGAAATATCGATTTAGATAATTAAATCTAATTAGTGCAGTTAAGTGAACGTAAAAGACCATTTTATGGAGTGTGTGCTTTGTTGTGTATCGTGTTTATAGTCGTGGTCATATGCTTTAAATGTCAATACTCTATTAGAATAATTGCGGTTGTAATAAAGTAAGAATTATTACGGGATAGAAAATAATATTTTTCTACCTTCCCGGATATTGCTATTGGTGTACTGCAAGGTCATTTTAAATAGTGTTATTATAAACGTAACTAAGGTGTTATATGGCACGACTACTTTCACTGTTACACAAAACTCAGGTGCGGGAGTAGCATTTTTATACTGCCGATGCCCGTTAAAAAAATGGTAGATTTCGTCGTTTATTCAAATAAATGCATAGGCACGAATTTTCGTTTGTAGATTTTTCATAAAATACGTTTATATAAATAAATGATTAATGCCGACAGTAAAGTATAAAAAACGATTACACAAAAATACACGTATGTAGAAATTTTTACTGTCAAATGCTAAAAGTGAAGATATATTTCTTGTGCTTGAAATAAAATAATAAGAAATATTCTCATGGTATTTTGCAAGAATTGTGATCAAGATAAATTCCTACAACGATGCAGATCCTTTGTTAAATAAAAAAATAAAAATAAATTTCTTACCATTTTAAAACCATTATTTACTTAAATAAACATATGACCTCCAACCTTTAGCAACTGGGAACTCTGAAATGCCAGATAGCAGTTAATAATACTCTTGCTATGTAATTTGTTGTTATTTAACAAACGTATTTCTCACATCAAAGGAAAGTTTCAAAAGTTTCAATGTAAATTCCGCTCCGCTTTTTTATTGTAACAGGCTCAATTACTATTGGCAATTGTTACATATATTGTAATATATATATACATGATTATCTATATTAAAATGTATGCATAATGAAATCTTTTAAAGTTTCTACGAAAATAATCGTAACTTAAAAATATGTCAAAGGTCCCAGTTATTATATATAGATTTTCGAAAAGTTATAGTTTGTAATAAGAAATTGTAATGCCCTGTTTTATTTATCGATTGTCAGTATTGTTAGAATACCAAGGTTTAGCATGATCTACCACACCTTCATTTACAAGTATCTATTATAATTTGAAATGTTAAATCCTAGATAGGATTACAGTAATAATTAGATTCGAACTAATAACAAAATTTCAAACAATTAAAGGCCATCGAATTCCTTTTCAATTGTTTTACAGTAAAAGCTTAATCCACCAAGTTCATTCTTTCAGTTACATTTTATTTTATGTTACACAACACACTAATTAAATTTTTAAGCGAGGAATGTCAATTAATTAAAAATTTTTTAAATTTTTAATATTAATTAAAAATTTAATTAATTAATATTAAAAATTCGGTGTTGATTACAAAAGGCCTTCGATAAACATATTACATCAAGGTGAATGGTGTTTTTTCCTGTTTGATACAAACCCGGGAAATTTAAAACTATTTTAAAATCCAGTCACGTTTGTGTTACAAAATAGAAAGCAACGACATTTTTTTAATTTAAGCGCAAGTATTTCAATTTAGAGAGTCAAATAAAATTAAATAGTGTGTGAAATATATAAAAAATTAAGTTCTCAGCAATTGTTTAAATTACAAAAAAAAAACAAATAAATTATCATATATGTATTTATGGTCTGATTCTTAAGTTGCCTTTGTTTTTGAAAGCACGAGGTCGCTTTTATAGCAATATGGCGGGTGTGGCAGGTAATATGACCTTACTATCTCTATATCCTTATTCTAAACAATTTTTGCGACAAGCAGAAGTCAATTTCAGAAATATACAACATAGTCATCAGTTATCACTTTGATTCTGGCTTCGACTTTTTTTGCAATAAAATTTATATTAAAGGAAACCTCAGTCCGCAAGAACGGTGTTTCTATTTTGTAACCAAAAAGTTTTCAGTAATTTGCATAATTTACAATTTTTTATAATATTTTACATGAAGGTGAAATCAATCAACATTTATTGTCCCAATTCTTAATATTTATAATTGCAAATGTTTAGTTTCAGCAATGTGTAATTTCTACATTCGAAACCATAGATAATTTCGTATTAGACGTGCATTAAATATAATTGTTTAATGTATTACTTAAAAAATAAAATCGTTATTAGCCACAATATAAATAAAGTACCAAGTTTTATATCTTATTGTATTTTCACAAAGCAAGCTAAATGTGTTTATATTTTATAAACACAAAGAGCCTTTATTTTCAATTCAAAGAAATAGGTTCACGCGTCTTGAGATAACAATTTCTCATGTCCACAACTAGAAATAAATAAAAAATGTGTAAAGCACTAAATGTAATTTAAAGGGGATTTAAATTTAAACGCTAAAACGAAATCAATGTTGTAAATCATGTATTATAAGAGTATTTCTAAATGTCCATTTGATTGCGGATTGAATCGTATGTTCGCCTACAATTTTCTGATGTTATATCTTACAAACGTTTTTATATCATTGCCCTTATAAATCAGAGCGTGGGCTTTGCAAAATCTATTTAAGGTTGTTTCTTAATCTGGATCATAAGTCTACATGTCCACCCTACTTACATCATATAATCTATAGAAAAAACATTAATTTTATGTTACTACACGTTTATTACATGTTAATGGATAGTATAATTTAACATACATACTATGCAGGATTTCATAATATTTTAATAATTAGCTTGATTTTACAATTTTTTTATATTTTCACTTATAGCCTCAATTTTTTGTAAAGTAACCTCAATGTAAATACAATTTCATTAAATTTCATATTTTAATAAAATTATATAACTAGAAAATTTTTCGTTTCATAAAATCACCCTGCGTAAATGATGAAATTAAATCAAACTTTCTATTATTTTTTGTCAATTTGTTAATGTTGACTATTAATTAAGAAATTGCAATTTATTTAATTGTATTAATTAAATAAATTGCAATTATACTTGATAAACTCGTATGTTGGTAAAGTTCAATTTTACTGTGCATACAAAATGTACGACCCCACCATACTTTAAAGTTACGTGTATCCGTTACTAATGAAAGACAACTGATACGCAATCCTTCATTGTGAGAACTCAATGGTGAAATAAACTTCATTTTTTAGTAATACAAAAACGCAGTAAATCATAAAATTAAGCAACTTCGATTTAATTATATTTTCGTGGTTTATAACAATTTATTGAAAATAGAGGCTCGAGAATTTTTATGCAATTATGTGAAAATGCAAAACTCTTGTAAAATCATGCAATACATGCTGAGAACTGAATTCATTAAAATTATACAATGATGAGATACACTCATGTAATACTTATTAGGAATTACAATTGTTCCTTAATTAAAAAAAAATCACCTGGCTTGACATATGACGTCATCAAATTTACATAATGGATTTGAATCCGATGTGAATTAAAATAACTCCATTAATAAAAAAGATCTTTATCGATAGAGATTTTTAAAATCGATTCGTAACACGTTGAATGGAAAAAGAAAGTAAGGGAATTTCTGTATTTCTGTCCAAACAATCCGAAATTTCATTTCATAGACTATTAACCAGTTCAAATTGACGAAGATTTTTAATAGCTGCTTAGAAACTAGAAATTCTACAGAAAGTACTCAATTAATCTGTGTTATTACGATATCTAGTAGTTTAGATATCAGTTGAAAGTTGAATGTACAACATTACTAATAAAAAAGATATAAAATAATTGAAAAATCATTATTAAAAATAAAAATTTTTAAAAATCCATAAAAACGTTACGAAGGTCGAATTATATTTTTTGCAATTTTTTTATAAGGCGTGGCCTTTTTTTTTTTTGATAAACCTTCACATATTAGAAGGTTATGGTTTTTATAACACGATCAACGCCTACTAAGAACACCATTTACACAATTGAATTAAGATCACCCATATTAGATTGGTGCAACTTGAACGAGCACTTACATAATATAACCTTGTGATTGTTTTGTTATTTTGCTTTTCTTACTTACAACATCCCGTTTTAGGTCAATTTCATTTCATGATTTTGAAATCATTGCAGTCTAAAATATCATTTACATTTACAACAAATTTTATATTTTGGATTCTTTTCATTTAGGTATAAGCACTGGGCAAAGAAAAGTTAGTAGAAACATCGCATTAATTGGAGATCAAAAACCAGATGCAAGTTTTAACTGTCCCGATGAATTTGGTTATTATCCGCACCCTAGTGATTGTACTTTATATTATGTTTGTTTCTTCGGTGGTGCGTTACTTGAATCATGTACAGGTGGTTTGATGTACAGGTACGTTTTATTGTAATGTAATTATCGTTAATAATTTGTGAAAACAGTCCAGAGTTGCAAACATGTGATTGGCCAAGAAATGTTGGTTGTGAGGCGAATGGTGAAATAGCTGTTACGGCAATTGTTTCGTCTTCGAGCTCACCAAGTCGTTCTACTGAATCTAGAAGTCGTTATACAGCCCCAGCACCTCCACCACCTCCTGCACGTCCAGCAGCAATTGTTACATCAAGAGGACAATCTAGACAATTACATCACAATCAAGAGCTCATCAAGGTGACATTACGTCAAAGAATTTAAATTAAAATAACCTTGAATTGCGTTAACATGCGTATGTGCGTTTGCAAATCGAATTACTCATAGATTTCTCTTTATAGCAACAACACCAGCAACAACTATATGAAGACACAGAAGAAGTTCTTCCACATGCTGAAAGGTTAGAAAGTGATAAACGTGTATATCGCGGTCAACCTTCTACTGTAGGTCAAGTCCAAAGAGATAGGGATGGACTTAGGCATACAAATGCCATACCAGTAAGTTTATTGTTTAATTCAAGCAAACTTCTTATGTTTACAATTTTCCAAATTAATAATTTATATACAGTTTAAAAACATATTTTCCGGACCCTTTTTATTTGAGTTTTTTTTGAGCAGTAAAAAAATTTTAAGTCTTCAAAATTCAGGATTTCGATACAAATTAGTTAACAATTCTATTTCATTGGAAGTTTTTTGCAAGAGGTAAAATTTTTTTCTCAATTTATTTTTTTTTAGATCTTAATTAGGAGTAAAAACTTTAAATAAATGAATATTTCTAACGATAAAAATGGAAAAGCAAGATACAATATAATGACATGATTTTTATCGGCCTACTTTCAGAATGTCTAAAGAATTGTGTCTAAAACTATGATTTGGAATTGTTTTGGGTTCAGCTTTTTTTAATAGCATCCATTTTGCAAGAGCTGTTCTCCATATATTTTTTCTTTTTTTCTTATTTTTAAACTATTTTGTACATAAATATATTTTTTGAGACTCACAATTGGTAACTTACCTAGTCGAATAAATTGAGGCAAAATTGCCCAAATTGTACCGATCACCGTTTGTTTTTGATTCGAAAAGTGATGAAGAAGTGATTTTAGCTTTTTGACCATAACTTGTTTATTTATAAATTCTGTAAACACTTTCTTGATTTTCGCCCCGTAAGATAGCATTTTTTTTCTCAATACAACCATGTATCATACATTATGAAAAATTAGGAGGATTCTGCGAATATGAAACACTTTCTATGTATTGCATAATATCCACAACAAAAAATTGTTATGAGCCTTTACAGAATTTATAAATAATTTATGGTCAAAAAGTAACATTTTTTTCAGTTTAATTAACTGATTACGCAATTCTGTCCCATTTAACAGATTTTGAATCTCTTAAGCTAAGCAAGATAAAAATGGCAAGCCTCGGAAAATAGGCATCCTGTAAGTTCCAATCCATTTGCACACTAAACTTTTATTTTGAAAGCGCTTTATTAATTATGTCTCCCCAATTAGAAATGTAGTTTTATTTGTCCAATTTTGAAATGTACTAAATTTTTAATTTGCTCGACCTAATTGATTAAATGAATAAAATTTTGAAAACGAGGTTTTTAGATTTTGTAATAATGAAAAATACATTTTCTCAAAATATATAAAACGTCAAAATATTTCAAATAAGTCACATTATTTCAAAAATGTCAAAATATTAAAAAAATATGTCAAAATATTTCTAAATATATATTAATACTCAAAATTAATTGAATTTTGAAATTTAAAGATTAAAATCTGTAGATTTGAAATTGAGGCTGATGTATAAAATAAAATGTTAAACACGCTACTTAGCATATATTGCGTAATTAAGTTTCTAATATTGTGAATATAGAATGTAGAACGGATTCAACTTTGTTTAATGCAATTTTGTAAAGATAAATTACTTGCCATTGAATTAAACTTGAATGTAATTGCATTTCTCATAACTTACTGTAGCGTAACAGATGATTTTTGTCGTTGCAGTATAGTGGAAGAGGCGAGAAGATTAGTGTTATTTCTTTTTCGAGCCAACAACAACCTTTGCAAACTTACAGGTAAGTGCGTAAAGAATCGATTGTTCATTTTTAATAAAAAAATTCACTTTAGTACTGACGAAGACTTTATATTGACAAATGACTTGACACCTGGGAGAAAAAGACACAAAAGACAAATTCAAAGGTAAATGTTTTACCAGGAACAACTTGTAACAATTAAGCTTAAATTAATCATTTTTAGCCAACAACATCTTTGGCATGGAAAAAGTTATTCTCGAACCAATCCTTCAATGTCAATTTTACAACCACCTCCCCAAAAGCGATTTAAACCCAGTTACCAAACAAATTTTGTTCCATTTACTCAAGAACCAGAAGAATTTAAACCATTTTTCCCAAGCTATTACATACAACCAAATTTCTTTTATGATTTAAGCAAAACCACGAAACCACAAAATGAAAATTTTCCAGATTTTAATCTTGGAGTTACAGCTCCATCCCAAGCGAAAAATTATATAAAATCCTCACCAAATATCACAAATTATAAACCAACGATTGTTGATTTTGCATTAATTCATCATGAAAGACCCAAAATCACCGAAGCTGTAACCAAAAGCTACAAAAACCATAAACCATTTTATGATTACGACGATCATAATCAATATGAATTTTCACCTTACCAAAAAAATATTTATGAAAACGTTAATCCGTTTACATCACCAAATTTTGATTTTGAAAAATATTTCAATTACCCCAAAGAAAATGTTGAGAAAACTACTGAAAAAACTAGAACAAAAACTACTGAAAAAATTAAAACGACTACTCCTAACGATTACTATTATTATGACGACGAAGAAGTGACAAAAGAGATAACAAAACAAAAAATCACAACACCTGCATATACCAAAACTACTAAATCACAAGAAGATGAATATTATTACGACGATGACTATGAATATGAAAATGAAACACCCAAAAAAAATCAAGCTAAAAACACCACGAACGAACATAAATACTCAGCAAAATATAAAACTGAATTGACTAGTTCAAAACCATACGCCCAGAAAACTTCCTTTATGGATCCTTTATTGACTACAACTCCTACACCCATTTATACAATACGTTCAAGGATTAAAACCACTTATAAAACGACGCCAACTAGAAGCAATCGACATAGACCAAATATGACTGACATTGACATCATACCAGACATTAAAAAAATCAGGTAATTTTTGCATGCTGTATATTTTTTCTTTCGTATAATTCTCACGATATTACATGTGTAACATTTGGAACTAGAGCTAATATAATTTTAATAGTGAAAGTACTACAATTATGAAACCTTTAGAAACATTTATGTCGGTCGAATAGTTTAAATTAATTATCCGTTAAATGTGCCAATACAACAATTTGAAATTGTAATAAACCAACAATAAGCTAAATGATCTTTTTCCTTTTGTTATTATTATATTTAATAATAAATTATATACAGAGTGGAAGATACAAGTGTGACACCACAAAAAACTATTTCAACAGCAACTGTTAAAGCAATTTATAATGGCAGCCAACACTATGATCCAGCACATTATGACCCATATTATAATTTATATGACGATGATGTGGAATTATACAGAGATATAGGTAAACATATTGGGATTGTGTGACGCAATTTACGAAAATTTTTTTATAGATTATTCGCAACAGTATAACACAAATAACAGACATCAAAATACCTATAGAGGTACACCGGCGCCATCAACGCAAGCACCTCAACCAGAAGAAACTCCAAAAAGGAGACCAACATATACTTACTCAACACAAGATGTTTATCAACAACCTACAGTTGATTACACCGATGATAATAGCTATGGTCAAGTACGTTCCTTTTTACTAATTTTGGTTGTAGTATTTATATTACTTTTTTAGGTCGATGACCAGTCTAACTATAGACAAACCAGCCGACAACCATCGAGGTAAGTGTTTTTTAATTTGTTTCGCTTTGAAGAATATTGTACATATTTTGAGTCTTAGGGGTGACAGAAATGAACTGAATTTTGTTGAAGAGCCTACAACAACAACAAAAAGAACAACAACTACAAGAACTACTACAACAACTACGACAACACCACGTCCAATCCCTACACAAAAGAGCACGGTTCCCGTAAGGTACTACAAAAAATCACAAATTTTGAATCATTCATATTCAATATTCATTTTGCTTCAATTTTTGTAGTATCTTTCATTTCTTATTTTTTTTTATTGAATTTAATTTTCTTCCTTAAGTTGCTTCCTCCATTAGTTTCATATCATTTAATTGGAAAATTGGGTTTGTTTATAAACCTTATTGTCTCATCTTAACAGAATATGAGGTTATATTTTTAAAAAATTGTATATGACCTTGTATTTTTCCTACGGTCCAGTCATTACAAACGCTGTCATTTATTTTAGCAGATCGTCAGTTAGGAACAAAGAAAATCAAACACGAGCACAGTCATTTGCTAATACATTACCAGAAGACCCGGGACACAATCCTTCACCAATAACCACATTTCCTATAACATTGCTCACAACGTTACCCACTACAACTTTACTTCAATCTCCACCAATCCATGAAAAACGACCGGACACAACACGTAGACGTTTTCCTGATATTTCACTTAATATGCATGAAAATGTTTCTGCTGTTTTTAATCAACCAACCACACAATTAACAACACAAAGACCTTCCTTTCATTATATAACCAAGCCGTCCAAGTCAACTCCAGAATTGACAACAAAAAGTGAAGAAAATTATTCCTCTAGGGCTAGATCAAATAGAAGAATTATAAAACCAACTACTTATGCACCACCAAAATTCTTTCTGAAATCTCTTTTGCCCAAAACTATAGCTTCTAGCACAGTTTCTGAACCTCCAATATTTACTAACAATTTTTCACTGCAAATAGAAAATAACGAAAGCAGCACAATTAAACAGCACAAAACAATCAAAGCCATAAGAAAATACATAAACCCTATTGCAATCAATAACGAATTTTCTGGTACTACCGATAATTATCAAGAATCGAGTGAAAATGTTTCTCTTGAAAATGTTAAAAGAATTAGAAAAATTATAACAACGACACCTCCACCAACAACAACCGCAACAACAACCACGACAAGTAGAAGAACAACAACAACAGCTACCACCAGTAAACCAACACCTACTACTATAACATCGGCTACTGAATCGACTTCTATTGACTTAATTTTAAGACAAATTCAATACAAAGAATCAAATTTGTATGTAGGACCAAATGAAAAACGTTTTCGAACAACCATCGAAATACCAAAACCAGAACAAGTTTTTATCAACAAAGATGACTTGCCAAAACCAGAACCGGATTTACCCCCATCTTATAAACCCAAACCAATACACAAATCACCAAAAACAGACAGTTCTAAAACAGTGGCCGATGGTTTCCGTAACACCTCAATCCCTGCTCGAGTATCCCGGGTAAATACTGCCATTAAGTCATTAATCGCATTCGGTGGAACACAAAGGCCAAAATGTACCGAGAACCTAAAATGCAACGATTTGAAGCAGAGGTATTTATTCCTCATAATGTTGCAAACAAAAAGTAATTTGCATGATCACCCATCTCTTTTTTTTAAGAAAATCTGCACAAGTTTCCAATTAAATTTTTTACACGCTTTTGATCCATTCACGATATTAAACAGTAATTTTTCCCTAGCAACTCATCGAAAGACTGGATGTTGACTGGACCATCCCATTTTGACGATACCACAGCACACTTAATACACTTAAATTCCTTCCACATATTCACTTAATGGAAGACAAAACGGACCTGGTATTATTAGCAACTACTAATAAAACCTAAATTGCACCGTAGATTGGTGGATGAAATAACCCTGCACCTAAAAATACAATCACATTCGATATTTTTTAATTCAGAATTTTATTTTCTAGAAGTAACACGAGAGGGCGTGGATCTGCTCATTATAGCAATACAGGAAATGCTGAAGTCGTCAGTGTAAATAGAGGAACGCCTCCACCGTAAGTTTTCTAAATATTTTGCACATTCACTTTTTGGGCTCGGTTCTTATTTGGAATCAAGGCGATTCCATCTGAAATGTCTTAAGGATTGAACAAATAATTTTTTGTATAAAAAATCCTTATAACTGTGAAGTCACTAGACCCAAATTTATTTTGAAATGATTTGAGAAAATCGTTTTCATTTTTTGTAGACGTTCACGTCCAACACTAAAACCATCAACTTCAATAGTAAGCAAAGCTCAAGAATTCATTGATATATACAAATATTTACCGCGAAGACCGGATCCAATTTATCCACAACCTCAACCGGATAAAACAGCAGCAAAATGTCGTAAAGATGTATGTTTGCTTCCTGATTGTAGCTGTGGTGGAAAAGAAATTCCTGGTAAGTATTTCTTATTGATTTGAGTAGTTGAGTAGGCACTTACAGATTAGCAGGCCTATCAACAAGGAGAATTTGATTGTTGTGTAGATTTGCTTTTGTAATAATTAGGAAACTTGCCAGTGGAGGAGGTGCCACAAATGGTTCTTTTGACATTTGATGACGCTGTCAACGATCTGAATAAACAATATTATGAAGAATTGTTCAACGGACGAATTAATCCAAATGGATGTCCAATATCTGCTACTTTTTATGTTTCACATGAATGGACTGATTATACCCAGGTTCAGAATTTATATGCTGATGGTCATGAAATGGCTTCTCACACTGTGTCGTAAGTGGAGTGTTCCGGCCTTTAGGTGCAGGCGCTGACCTCTTATTGACCTGTGTCTTGCTTTCACTATTTTGTCTATTTTTACTGATATTTCGATTTTCTAACTTTTTTGCTCTGCTTACTAACAATAGGTGACCTCCCGGCTGAACAAGTGCCCCAGATAGTGCTGCTTACCTTCGATGATTCTGTCAATGATTTGAACAAAGGCCTATACAGCGACCTCTTTGAAAAGGGTAGAGTTAACCCAAACGGTTGCCCAATTGCTGCAACATTCTACGTTTCCCACGAATGGACAGATTACAGTCAAGTCCAGAATTTATACTCTGATGGTCATGAAATTGCTTCCCATACCGTGTCGTAAGTCATCTCATTCTTCATGCACTGTACAAAACCAATGCACCTGCACTCTTAATAACTTTATTTAACATTAAACTAAAATGAAATGGTAATCATCAATTCAATTTGGACTTGAAATCTATAACTCGCACTTTATTACTGCATTCAAAGCAACTTGATTAATGCTTTTCAAGAAAATAGTTTCGGGCTTTACTTTATAAATTAATTTTATAAAAATTTAGGCATAGTTTTGGAGAGCAATTCTCTCAGAAAAAATGGACTAGAGAAGTAGGTGGTCAGCGTGAAATATTATCGGCGTACGGTGGCGTCAAACTAGAAGATGTAAGAGGAATGAGAGCTCCATTCTTATCTGTACGTAAAACCAAAATAAATCTTTCATCATTTAATTCTTTGATTTTCAAAGATTGGTGGAAACAAAATGTTTAAAATGCTTTACGATTCGAACTTCACGTACGATTCATCAATGCCTATTTATGAAAATAAACCTCCGAGTTATCCTTATACTTTGGATTATAAATTATTCCACGATTGTATGATTCCACCTTGTCCAACTCGTTCCTATCCAGGAGTTTGGGAAGTACCTATGGTTATGTGGCAAGATCTAAATGGAGGAAGATGTTCAATGGGTGATGCTTGTAGTAATCCTCCAGACGCCGCTGGTGTTTTAAAAGTTCTATTGAAAAACTTTGAAAGACATTATACAACCAATAGGTATTAAATTATATTTTTAATAAATTCGCAACTCTAATTATTTTTTTTTACAGGGCACCTTTTGGTTTGTTTTACCATGCTGCTTGGTTTACGCAACCTCATCACAAAGAAGGATTTATAACATTCTTGGATACTATAAATGCAATGAAAGATGTATATTTGGTGACTAATTGGCAAGCTATACAATGGGTTAGAGATCCAACGCCTTTATCCAGATTAGCCAATTTCCAACCTTTCCAATGTAATTACCCCGTAAGTTATTATTATTTAATTTTTTGTTTGTTATTAATTGTTCCTTTTTAGGATCGTCCAAAACGATGCAATAATCCAAAAGTTTGTAATTTGTGGCATAAGTCTGGTGTTAGATATATGAGAACTTGTCAACCTTGTCCCGATATTTATCCATGGACTGGAAATACTGGAATTCGTAGCAGCAGAATAGATAACGATATCGAAGATTAAAAATTTCTGAAGACAAAATCTTAAATTATTTTTTTTTGGCAAATAGCATTATTTTAAATGCTACTTTTGCATATACGTACCTAAATCGAAAAAAAAAGATATTTATAACAATACAGATGTTGTTAAGGTGTCTTGGTCATACCACATACCTCAACGACATTTTCTATTGTAATTTGTATATATCGTGTAATAATTAAACATAGTTAAAAATTTATATCTAATTTTAATATCACAAATCAATTGGACTTCGTTCCTCGACTGTAATTTGTAATTAAGACAGTCCAAAAAATATTTTCTAATTTATTGCGTGCTTTTCCAGATAGATTTTTAATTTTATAAAAACCAGTGAGTTATAAATTATAAATAAAGAATTAATCTTGATGTTGTTTTTAATTTACTCCATACGAGTTTTCTATCAATAGATATGAAATACAATTTCATTTCGATAAAAACACCTGCTTTATGAATACTTAAAATGCAATAAATACAAAATCGCTGATCTGAAAGGTATTCGTTTTCATTCGAGTCAAGATGTTGAACTACTTCTTAGCATTCATTCTCTGCGTCGATATAATTTTTGCTCAACATAAAGTTGATAAAAGGGCTTTGCAAGGAAGTCATGAAAAATCCAAAATAGAAAAATGGTCGGATTATTTCCTTAATAAGCCAAAAATATTCGACCAAAATTCTTCTTTAATAAATTTGATAAATGAAATCGTCGATAGATACTTATTTGATTGCTCATTGGTCGTATTATACGATGAATATTTTGAAGAAAACGACAGGATTTTATTGAAAAACTTTTTCAAATCGACATCAAACATTTTGCTTCATGGAAGTTTGTCCAAAACTAACGAAAATTTTTTCGTAAAACTCCAAAAAAACACATGTTTTAATTACTTATTATTCGTATCGGACGTCGTGAATTATAACTTTTCAGGCATTAATAATTCCAACAAAATCATCATCATTACAAAATCTTCACAATGGAAAATCAATGAATTTTTAACAAGTGAAACAGCTCAAAATTTTATTAATTTGTTGATAGTATCGCCATCTCAAAGGAAGACAAATTATGTAAAGACAACAAATTTATGTGCATTTATGTCTTTGAAACAAATACTGAAATTTTAACATGAATGTTCTGATAGCTTAAACATAGAAGATTTTGCAAAATTTTTTGGTTACAGATTACATACATACGTACATTTATTCACGATCTAAATTTCGTTTCGTACGTTAAAATTTCAAGAAATATTTCTCATAGATTTGTGTTCATAATATTTACAAAAATTTCCTTATAGGAGGTACCATACGTTTTATATACACATGAATTATATATCGATGGTTTAGGATCCAGTAAACCAATTGTTTTAACATCATGGCGAGCAGGGAAGTTAACAAGACCGAAAGTAAATTTGTTTCCTAAAAAGATAAAAGATGGATTTTCAGGACATAGATTTTTCATATCTTTAGCAGAACAGCCACCATATGTTATAAAAAAGTATATAAAAATTTTCGATTTCGAAAATAATTTTAATTTTCAAGGGGTTTGGATGAAAATGATGATATAAAATGGGACGGTGTTGAAATACGTCTGATAAAGTTGTTGGCAGAAGTTTATAATTTCACAACAGACTTTCGCCCAATAAAAGATTTGAAATCAGTCAGGTAAGATCATTGGTTTGTTTAAATTGAAGAAAAATTGTGTGTAGTTCTGGAGATGTGGTATCGAATATAATTAGAAAAGGTCAAGCAACTGTAGGAATATCTGGTTTATACATAACATCGGAAAGAAGTGATGTTTTAGATATATCACAACCCCATTCTTTTGACTGTGCTTCGTTTATTTCCTTGACATCGACAGCTTTGGCAAGGTATAGAGCTATTATGGGGCCATTTAATTGGTCCGTATGGTTAGCTTTAACCGTAACTTATTTAGTTGCCATTTTTCCTTTGGCTTTTTCTTACAAACACACTCTGAGACATTTAATTGAAACACCCAAGGATTTAGAAAATATGTTCTGGTACGTCTTTGGAACCTTCACCAACTGTTTTACATTTGGTAAAGAATCTTGGACCAACTCGCAAAAAGTAACCACAAGGATTTTGATGGGTAAATATACAAAATATTAAATCTAAATCTAATCATTATTTTCAGTTTTTTATTGGATATTCACCATTATAATAACGTCGTGTTATACAGGATCAATTATAGCTTTTATTACGTTGCCAATCTATCCATCTACTGTAGATACAGCCAAACAACTCCTATATGGACATTACCAAATTGGAACATTGAATAAGGGAGGATGGGAATATTGGTTCGCTAATTCTTCAGATCCCATCACAAAAAAGTTATTGAAAAATATTGAATTTTTACCAAACATTGAAGCTGGGTTAAAAAATATCACAAGAACATTCTTTTGGCCATATGCTTTTCTTGGGTCTAAAGCTCAATTAGATTATATAGTTAAAACAAATTTTACGACAACGTAAGTTGCTTGAAAACACTAACACTCTATACACAATTTGTTTTAGAAATAAACGATCACTGATGCATATAAGCTCTGAATGTTTTGTACCATATGGTATTGGGTTAGCATTTACGAAAAAATCTATTTACAAAAATGTCATCGACGATGGAATTTTACGTATTATACAAAGTGGATTTATGTTAAAGTTTCAAAACGATGTCGAATGGGATGTAATGAGAAGTGCAACAGGAAAATTATTGCAGGTTAGAAACTCGCAATAATTGCGGAAATAATTTACCCATTTTATAGGTTAACTCAAAATCGAAGTTAAAATATTCCCCAGTTGAAGACAGAGCATTGACTTTAGATGACACTCAAGGAATGTTTCTATTACTAGGAGCTGGATTTCTAATGGGGATTTGTTCCTTAATATCAGAGTATTTAAGTGGATGCAGTATAATTTCCAAGAAACGAGTAAGAACTACCATAAACACCTCAAGCAAATCTAAATCATTTACAACACCAACCTCAAGAGACAAACTTGGATCGCCTACATACGATGTAACTTATAAATTTGATGATGTTTTTAATGATAAAGAATACGAAAATTGTCACAACCTTACCAAGTTGACAGTCGATTCAGAGAAATCACAACGCAAAGAAGTAGATTTCGAAAATAAAATCAACGAAAGATTGGTTTTTAATGATAATGAAGATGAAAATTGTCACAACCTTACCAAGTTGAGAGTTGATTCAGAGAAATCACAACGCAAAGAAATGGATTTCGAAAATAAAATCAACGAAAGATTCAATTTTGACGAATTGTTTGGCGAACCAAATCATAACTCGCAATTTTTTGATGAAGATTTGGATTTTCAAGATTAAGAATAAATTGAATTGAGAAACTAAATTAAGGATTCAGAAAATAACTTTGTTTAAAAAAGTGCAAATTAGAACTTTTTTTTCTGATAAAATAATAATAATAATACGGCCTTTATTAGTTAAAAAGAGAAAAATATATATTTCGCAGTTAGAAATTAGGAACAATTAATTTTTTTTTCCCATTTAATTAAAGGTTCAGGAATTCCCAACGAAAGAAATTCCTGTTTTACCACCTGAAGCGGAGTTTTAATTGAAACAAATATAAAATTACCGAATTTCGTAATTAACGCTATTTTTAAACCAAAGTACGTAATTGAAGTTTTACTAGTAAATTATTATTGAAAATTTCGAAAAAATTTTGAGTTATCAATAAAAAAGCGTGAGAAAATGAATTATGAAAATTGCTTTATTTCGTGATAAAATGTCGAAAAAATCTAGGTGATTTTATTGTGAAAATAAAAACACCAAAATTATTATTATTATTATATATTGTTAATTAATTAATTAAATTTTAATCTTAACGATGTGTGATTCTTCAAAAATTTATCTGCGGAGTGATAGTTATAATAATATAACATTAATTTTCGTAAAACCTGAAAAGAAAAAAATTTAATTTGTGTTGAAAAATGATGCTAAAACTTACATTTTCAAAATGAGTCGAAAATTAAAAGAAATGAACAAAAAATTTCCTTAAAATTTCATTATAAGAAAATTTTCATTAATTTATTTTTATATTAAAATTTGAAATAGTTTACTTTCAAACAGTTCCATTTAAATCATGACAGTCGATGACAAAACATTTTACATAATTTATTCATAGTATCGATGGTTATGTAAAACGACAATGTAGAAATAACAAAGAAAATCTCACAATCCTTTGTATCTTAGTATCGTTGT
>JAFFZR010020259.1:0-10234 GCA_018397195.1 Lethrus apterus | reverse complement strand
TAGAAGGGAAGATCGAAGGAAAACGGTCGGTCGGCCGTAGACAGAATTCATGGCTGAAGGACTTGCGCAGATGGCTCGGACAGACTTCTATAGAAATTTTCAGAGCTGCGGTTTCTCGTGCGACAATAGCCATTTGGATCGCCAACCTTCGTAGGGAGACGGCGTCGTAAGAAGAAGAAGATTACTTTTGGTTGGAGAGACTTGAACTCCCGTTTAATTGAATGAATTTGATGAATGATATTTTGTCGTGTTTTTGTTTAGAAAAATTGCCTCGACATTTTTTAAAAAACCACAAAAAACGTATCAAGTTTTAAAAAAAAATTATCAACAGGCGTGTAGATTTGATCAGTCGCTAACAATTTTAACATTTTTACATTTTTGAACATTCCCACGAGCCGTTGCCAAACTAACAAAAACAAACGACGACTCAGGTCGCCCAGGATTGCAAATTATCCGCACAACAAAAGCGACCGTGGACTTTAAACGTATTTATAAAATTTTTCGAACGATCCGAAAATCCAATTCAAGGAAACGCGTCTTCAACTGGAAAACAATCGCATCGCCGAAATTTCGACCGAAAATTTTCCAAGGATGGAAACACAAATCATACTTAAAGTCGGAATTGATGATGGAAAAGCTGATACGAGAAGTAAGAAAGAATGAAGCCGCCAAGGAAGAAAAATGAACAAACGAGAAATGACAAGAAAGGGAAATGCAGAAAGAAAGGGAAGATACGAAACAGGTGCGTCTCGGAATGAATGGAGCAAAGAAAAATGAAGAAAGGAACAACCGGATACCGATCAATGGCAGTTGAAGAGCGGAGATAAGAACGTTGAGATTTCTGGAAAAAATAAATCAAAGAAGAAGTGGAGATAAACGAAGCTAGAGAAGAGAAGATTGAAAAACTGATTACAAAACCATCTTCCAAGTCTTTCTAAAAAAATCAAAAAAACTTTCAAATAAAGAAAAGGGCTTGCCAATCGGAATATCACTTATAAAATCAATGCATCATTTGTACAAGTTTAAACGTAATAACGAGTGCTTTCTCGATCAGTTCATCAGTTTAAAAGTTAATAAACTTCGAAATATCTTTCAAGAAAAAAAAAAGCTTTTGAATCGGGATTCATTTCTAAAAATCACTGGATGCGTAGTTACAGCTTTAAATGATAAATGCACGAACGTTAATCAGTTCATCAGTTACAATATGAAAACTTCACCAAAAATGTACTTTGAAGATTTCAAGATAAAACTAATGTGAGCTGACGTGACCTGAACACAGAATTACGAGCTTATAAGAAAAACAAAAATATTACGTCTACAAAAATCAGCAAGATGTTCCAGCATCAGTTACTTTGGACCCAAATAAAAAATACTGAAAATCTACTAGATGAATTTCTTGCTTAAAAAATTTGTCAAATACAAAATTTTATTTGTTCGTATTATAACAAAATTAAAAATGTTTGCTTTTCATCAGTTTCATTTACGTCTGATGACAAAACCAAGATAATGGTATTCAGGAATTCAGGGAGGAGAACAGAGGTGAAATTTTAATAGAAATGGTCAAGCTATGGGTGATGAGGGTCAACGTAAGTTTTAAGGAACACTTGGAGAACCCTTAGGCTACGAAGGCGGAAGTACAATTGAGAAGGCTGATTTGGAGGAAAATGGAGGTACATCTGAAGAAATAGAAGGTATGGAAAGACTATGTAAGAAACACAGTTTTATATGAAGCAGAAGAGTGGGTTAAGGAGTACAAGTGCGTCGAAAAGGCATTGCATAGAGGAATAAGCATCTTTGAAATTGGAAGGATCGACGCCTTTCCTCCAATATTGTATTGGAGGAGACAGGGCAAGGTGGAGGGCAAGGTGGAGGTAGAGACGAGGAGGAGACCGATGAAGTATGAGATAGAACTTAGACAGAGGAGCATAGGGAGCTGGACAGTATTGGAAGAAAGAAAAGTGGTCTGTCGAGGTGGAAAAGAGACAGAGTGGATGGCACTCTACAGGAAGTTAATAGTCAAGAAAGCTACGAGTTGATACAGATGGTAAGGTACACAGGGAAGTATAAGGAAAGACAAACCTTCTGAATGACGTCGAGCTATCTAGAGAGGAACGCCTGATAGCTAGGTTCCGTTGTGCTAATGAGGAAAAGAAATGTATGGGGGAGATAGAATATGTAGGAAGTATGAGTGAGAGCATTGGTTTGGTGTGTGCGAGAGATGGGACCCAGGAAAAGAAAGGGAGCATCGGCCGATTCCTGGACAAGATGCTGCAGTGAGGACGGTCAAAGAATGCTGCAGAGAATGAAACTCAGGCTAGGCCAGAAGAGAAAGACGGATAGAGATGATATATTAGGTTAATAATAATAAAGGTCTTTCTTTTTAATAATAATTACAAAATTAATCAATCGACTTTTTTATTTTTTAGCAAAAATATATATATATATATACATATTACCTGTCTCTCACATGGTAGTTGCCATGTTGTCCTACGATATCTTCAATTGCTGCCATTGTATGGTCCATTAACTGGAAAAATAAAAATGTTATGTTTACAGTTGATTTACACTAACTTGTCCACCACGAAAGAAAGAGAGAGAGAGAGAGAGAGAGATGAAAACGATTTTAAAACAAATCTTAAATAGTCGAAACATAAAGAAAGAAAATTTCTTCTAAGAGAACAAACAAAAAAAAACTAAAAAGCAAAAGGGGAAGAAAGGGCGAGGAGGAAAAATAAGAGCTGATCTTGGTGTAAAGGAATGGCCAGAAAAAGACGAAGAAATAAACGCTACGAGAATAATTGGAAATGTTGACGTAAATTGTGACAAAAATTCGACTAAAAGAGGAACATTTCACAGTCGAAAGATAAAGAAAGAAACTTTCCTCTAAAAGAACAAACAAATAAAAAACTAAAAAATAGACAGGGAAGAAAGGGCGAGGAGGAACAATAAGATCTAGATTTGTCCTTGGTATAAAGAAATAGCTAGAAAAAGACGAAGAAATAAACGCTACGTGAATTGGAAACGTTGACGTAAATTGTGACAAAAATTCGACTACAAGAGGAAAATTTCACGGAAAATTTATCGCATAGCTTCCACTGGATGTGCAACCTGGCGACAAAAAAGGAGCATAAAAGGGGCAATAATTCAGGTAAAAAAAATTAAATCGAAGGAAATAAAAACAGCACACCTTTTCCGCAAAATTTAATATAATCTGTACGATAATTTCAACAGTGAACCTGTCATCATCAGCAGAATACTCAATCTACTTCGCAAAACTCAATATATTTGTGGTTTCGGAACTTAATGGTCTCCTCATTTCCTTCCTTCAATCTTGATTCACAAAACTCAATATAATTGTGGTTGAAACTAATAAAAAACAACCCTTTCCACAAACTTGTCATCAATAAAATACTGAAGAATATTTGATTCTTAATTTTCTTTTATTTACCCAATAGATCGAACCTAGTTAGAAAGTGTCGTCTGTTAGTTAGAAATCAATTCCAGCATTGTCTGCAAAGGTTAGGGAAACATGGAAAAATTGAAAATAAGAAATGCAATAGGAGATTTAAAAGAAAAGAAAGATGGACCTATAAAGATTAGAAAAAGAAATAGTTAGAAATCCTGAGGAAGATATGGACGACAGACATGACAGAATTGATGATTGATCCTGGAAGAAAATAAACATTGTTCTTTACAGAAACAAAAGTATGAATGTTACAATGGAAGGACTTCGTGAAACAAAGAGTAGAAATGAAGAAAATATGGAAAATATTAGATGATAGAACAGTTTAGAAAATATATATATATATTTTTTTTGTAAAGTGAATGTTTGCAAGATGATGGAGATGGGAGAACTGAATAAGAAATGTAGCAAAAAGTGGAGCGTGGGTACAAAGCATGGGAATGAACGGAAACACTTCTGGAGATGAAGGCATCGTTGGAGCAAACCATAAATGAAGAAATAACAAACAAACATTAAACGACTGGTAACGTTGTAATATTTTCATTTCGTTTGTTTTTTACATATTTTGGAATTTCGTCTATTGGTGAAAATAATTAATTGGAAGAAAAAAACATGAAAACTATAAGATAAAACAAAAAGGAAATTTAGGGAGAAATATATGCTTGGAATTAATCTGTTTGGAATCTGTTTGGATTTTAATGAGCAGTGACAGAAAATTGAAATTTGTGAATAAAAGGAAGAAAAATAGCCACAAAAAATTGGAAAGAAGAAATTGCCAAAAGGGTCAAAGCAAAGGAAGAATTTTCAAAATATACAGAAAAATGGAAATTGTAAATCCAAGCAAACTTTTTTTGAAAATTTGATTTTGAAAAAAATTCGGGCCATAAATGGAATAAAAACAATAATTATGTAAAAATAGATTGAAAGAAACAAAAAAAAAAATAATTGACGTGGATATTTTTGGGAGAAAAATCTGATGATTTATCATTCGTTTTTAATTTACAAAAAAAAACTAACAAAATAATGATACAAAATTTGGAATTTGAGGAAACAACGAAAATCCTTTACCCTTTCGTGTATCCTTTCGTTCATCGTCGGTTTTCGTTTCTCCGCAGTCTTGACGTTCAGTATCTTCACCAGAGGTTTAATGGTCATGCCTTGGAAGAAAACGGTAAAGTATATCACCGCAATCGTTGTCGTCATGAACATGGGCTGCAGTGGCACAATTTTGGGGTCAATTAGTAAAACTAGTGCGAAGGCAACTGCACCACGCAGACCGCCGTAAGACATGACGAATTTTTCGACCTTACTTAGTTGGTGTAATCGGAATTTATTCGCTATTGCTGTTAGAAATATTACGCCTGAAACAAAGAGAATATTTTTATGAAAAATATTAAGTAAGTATATCACTATATTCGAAATGTTGCCTTTCAAAAAATTATTAAGCTAAAAATTCATCCCATTTTTAATGGACCTAATTACGCATTTTTCTTCATCTATTATTTAAAAAGTTTTTATTCATAATTTTGGGAAAGAAAGAAAAGGCTAGAAGTGGTAATTAATCGTCAAAATAAAATCTTCCAGGGGAAAAAAGAAAGAAAGAGAGAGTGAAAAAGAGCGAGAAAGAAAAAGCGTGAGAGACATAGAAAAAGAGAAAGAAAGAGGAAGAGAGAGAGAGAGAGAGAGAGAGAGAAAGAGAAAGAGGGAGAGAGAGAGAGAGAAAGGGAAAGTAGTAACAAGAGAAAAAACATCATAGTAAGTTACAGCAAACTTATCAAAGCGATCAAAAGCGAATATAATAGGGGCTTATAAAGTAGACATAAAAAGGGAATAATAATGGCATAGGCATAGGCACAGACATGAATAAAAAAATGGGAGGTAATGAGAAACAAAAACTAAGAGAAACGGACAAATTAATGGAAAATTAATTTGAAAGTTCGTATGTGAAAAGAGTACAATTGGAACAACGGGAAATAGGGAAGAGTTTAGCAGAAGAATGAAGAACCTTCGCTAAGAAAAGTTACAAATACCAACAAAATCAAATAACTCATTAGAAAAACTTACCAACAACAGAAATACGAGGTGGAAATACGAAATGGGAAAAAGCGACGTAGAAGAATGAAGAAGGAGAGACAAATGGAAGAACAAGGGAACGCAATACGAACTGTACGACTGTCTTATAAGGAGCTCTAAACAATTTGAAAATGTAAGAATTGAAATAACAGCATTACAAAGAGACAAAGCACAAAACAACATTTTATTGTGGAATTGAATAAACAAAATTCTTTAAAATTGGTTTTCTCAAAACAAAGCAAAGCAAACAGTAGGGGATTTCGAACCAATATTAGAAAGATTAATTAAAATTAGAAGTAAACCAGGCCAAATAATAATCATACACGAATCCACAGAAGAAATGGTAAGCTCGAGCACATAAGCAAGTTCATAAAGGGACATGGAAAATCCTAGGCGAGAAAAAAATTGACCAACTATTTTTTGTGCAAATCGAGTACGGATGGGCGAGACTATTTTTGCACGTCAGGGTTTGAAATAAAGATATATGGATTGTATGGCTGTGTTCGCTCCGTAATTGAAATTCAAATTGGTCAGTTTTTAAAAAATTTTGGGATGTATAGATTTGTATGGGTTGGGTTCGCTCTGAAATTGAAATTCAAAAGGTAAGTACAAAAGGAGTACAAAAGGAGTAAAAAGGAGTTAAAAGGTGTACGGCTTTTAAAAGGAGTATGCCTTTTAAAAGGAATACAAACGGCTGGTCACCTTAATTATAGAAGTATACATATGGGATCTGTTCACAATCACCTTGGGATAAAGACTAAAAAAGAAAAGACACAAAGGAAAAAAAAGGAAAAATTAAAGAAACAGTCTTCGACGTGGATTTGTTGAAAGTGGAAAAGTGAGAAATATTCCAAAAAAATTGAAAAAACTGTGAGAAAGTGAAAGAATCAAAAAGTACGTTTTTAATTTTTTTTTGGATGAAATGCAATATCCAAGATAGCAAGATAAATACCAGGAAAGAATTGCTGAAATAAGCAATGGTTGGCTTAACGAAGAAATGTATAAGATACACATAACAAGAAAAGAGATGATACAAAAGGGACGCGAAGAAGATGACTACCGGGAACATAAGCGAAAATACAAAGAAATTTTAAGAAAGACAAAAGGGGTTTTAAGTAAATGTTTTCTAAAATAGAAGAGATATAAAAAAAGAATATTAAAAGAAGTGACACAAAATTAAGAGATCAACGAAAAACGTCGTTTTGCAAAGACCAGAACTTATCACCTTTTTGGTGAGAAAAGCTAAAAATCGAAAGGAGGGTAGAAGGGAGCATTTTGAAGAAGAATTGAATAAAAGACGCAACGTCTTAGAAAACAAAGAAAGTCTAGAAGAAGAAACCTTAACCCAAGATAGGCGAAAGAAAAAATCTAGGAAGAATTAGCAAGATTAACATGACAAATAGAAACAGCCCTAGAGAAAACGTATAAAGCCAGCATTTAGGAAAAGGAAGCTTGAAGACGAAATATATTAAATAACTGAAGTATGGCCGTTTATATAAAACTTGTTTAACTTTATTATTATATGAAGCATTATCTTCTCATATGCTTTAAGCACTTGAAGGCTTTTGGGACCTCGACTGTCGTCGTGTCTTAACTCACTTCCCCCAAGATGTTCGGTTTTCGTCGTTTTTTTCAGTTCTGGTATTTTTTATTTTCGCATATTTCCTTTGTGCTTACTATCTTCTTCAGTTTTTCTGGACATGCCCAGTTTTCTTTTCACTGTCTTAGCTGAAAAGAATAGTTCGATCTTTCGATCTTTTACTATACGGGGTGTCCCCGAAAGGTCTGTACAAAATAATAACATATATTCCTGAGGCCAAAATAGGACGATTTAACCCAACCTACCTCTATTCAAAGTTGCTTAGTTTAGCCGCTAGAGAGATGCAAATGTCCTGAAAAGAAATCGTTTTTTCGAGAAAACTTTCTAACGCTTATCGCGATTGGGACCAAATTTGGTATGTGGATTTGTACTGAAAGAAAGCATTATTTGACACGTTATTTTCTCTTCTGCGTGTTTTGTAAGTGGTCAAAAAATGGTCATCCATATCTTAAGAAGCTCATAATTTTTTTGCTGATATACACATATGTTACCTACATTTCTTGTCTCTTGCTCCATTTCGCCATTTCTCATAGTTTAGGCAGAAAAAGATAATAATCCTCAACACGAACTAGAAATTTTAATTAAATCAATGAAAAAAAATCCAATTTTGTCCTCAGGAATATGTGTTATTATTTTGTACAGACCTTTCGGGGACACGCCGTATAAAATGGCAACAACGCAACGTGGCAACACTGTTTAAAAATCTGCACGAAAAATTCGAAAAACAATAAGCGATCGTATTTTGTTTAATTTTTGATATAAAAGCAGCGTACTCACCATAAATTGGCAGAGCTGATGTGGCTCTCCTCCAGGAAAAATTCCTGAAAGAAACAAGTGGTGTAGTGCTTGGTTAAACAAAGTTTTGTGAAGTGTTTTGTGAATCAGAATCAAATTGGATTAAACACAGTGCCATCTGGAAAGGATAACAATGAATAAGGTCAGTCATCCAATATTTTAAATTGTTACAATTAAACTAAATCAAATCAAATTTAAATTGAACAACAATAAATTTAAATTTTATTTTGGGGCTGTCAAAATTATTATCACTAAAGATTCCTCTAGCGTTGCATACAATTTCATGATCTTGCTGTATTTCGTTATTGAACTATAATACGCGTTTTGTCGCAGGCCGTCAGCTGTCAAATTTTTTTAAAAACAAAAGACATAGACAAATATTATTTTATACAACCTTATAAATATTAGAAATACCCAGGGAATTCAAAAATGTAATAATATATAGGGTGTTCCATTTAAAATTTAAAGTTGTTCGTGGTTGCGCACAAACGACACACTCAGTATAACTGAAAATAATTTTAGGTGGTGGAGACCATAAATTCAAAAAACTTTTGTCTTAAAATATATGTGATATTCTTTCTCTGTTTACGCCGTTTGTAAAAACTATTGTACAGTAAACAGTAAGTTTTAATTTGTTATGATTAGAAAATAATTACAAACGGCACTTATTGCTTAATACATTTGAATGTTGTTTTTATCCTCGTTGATTAGATTAACATAAACGAACATTTAACGTCTCCGATAGCAGTTCAGCTAATCTAGTGTTGAACTTTTGCTTCAGTATAATTATCTAAACCGTTTCGAAAACAATAACTTACAGTTGACAATGGAAATAGACTATCCTAAATTTGAAACTACTTTAATACCAGATGAAGATTTTGGAAATTATTTGTACAAAATGTTGGAAAGGCAGGACAAAACCAGAACGTTATTGGTAAGATATATTTTGTAAATGTAAATATGTACTATAAATGTTTTTATTTATCAACGAACAATACAATACAATACGGGTCTTGTGATTATCCCAACATATGAGTAAAAAATCTAAAATTGTCGCTATTTGAGGAAAAGTTATTGTTTTTATTTTTTCAGTAGTACACCTATTAATCTATCTACATACCTGATTTTCTATACACTTCATTTCAGTTCTTTTATAAGCATAATTATGTTTTTAACTCATTACCAACAGCTTATTACAGTATTACACGAGTTGAGGTTTTATATGAAAACAGATTGTATTATGTTACTTTGTATAGATCCAAAATACAACAGTTAAAAAAGTCAAGTTTTGTTTTTAAAATTTAATCTTCTAAAGTTATTTTTATTATAATGATAATATTTCGATAGTATTACGTCGTAATGAATAAAAAAAGTAGATCAAAAATAATGTGCTTTAATATTATTTCGTATACTTTAATACATAAATATTCCCTTGAAGATTCAATTTGTCTTTATTTTTTACTTCTTTGTTCTTCTTTATAAATTTTGAAGTTTGCATGCGCTTTGAAAACGTGCTGTCGCTGTAACCACAGCTTTTATTTACATACAGACTCGTTTATGCGTTTCTACAACATCCTTTTCTTCTTTTCCAACTTCCTAAATACCATCCCCTGCTCGAAATTAAAACACATATACTCCTTACTTCATTTCCGTATCATAAACCCCTAAAATTAAAAAAAAAACAATTAAAAAACATTCAACATTAGTGTTTTGTATACCTACGTATATAACACTGTATATAACGAAATAGTTAAACCTTTTACTTACGGGAAATCGATGTTAACTAACTACCACTTCTCCCAAGACCACATACATAATTTTCCGTTCTCCTACTATAAGGTGACCAGACGTACAATTATTGACACAGTAAATGTCGTACCAATAAAACGCACGTCGAGTTTAAAAAGAACAGAAGGGTCGACCGTATTTAAAAAGGATCTGTTTAAAATTCATTTATTCTAAAATTTGTGTTACTCCAATGTTATCTTTAAGCTATTTATAAATGTAAAAAATATTTGTCAGTTTTAAAGTATCCTAAAATAAAAATATTGGACATAAATTTTATGATTCAGGATATATTGAATTCTCTCATATAGTTGTTTGTAACCACCAAACAATTGAGAAATATCTCAAAAAATAAATTAAATAGAACAAGTATTGCAAGCGTCAAAAATAATTTAATTATGAATTTAAAAACAGAAAATACGATTTTGTCCTACGTTAATCATTACTACATAAATAATATAACAAACAATTGAGTACAGAATGCACACGTAATAATATGCCTAAATATATACAATTTC
>JAFFZR010020258.1:0-10289 GCA_018397195.1 Lethrus apterus | reverse complement strand
TATCTACGCCAGAAGCTGATATGTCAATCCAAGAAACTAAGCATGCGTTAAAATAGATATTATTTTGAAGAAGTTTGTTTGTGATAATGTATTTGTCAATTCCATAAAAACTTTAAAGTGGCTTCCTGTAAACTTAGTAAAATCGACATATCAGCTTTTGGCAAATCACCACAGAATTATTTTTTCCCGGAGAATCTCGGTGACGTTAGTGACGAGCATGGCGAGAGGTTCCACCGAGAAATAAAGATACTGAGCGGCGCTACCAAGGATTTTGGGATCAGGGAATGATGGGAGATTATATCTGGTGCCTCATATGAAAAACGGATTCCAAAATAAATAGAAGAAAAAGCAGGAGCCAAAATTATGTCTAATAATCTCATATTATATTGAAGTAGTACAATGAAAATAAATGGAATGAATAAAACTGCATAAATAAGGAAAAAATACAAAAATTGAGAAAAAATTGAATTTTGTGCTTTCACATATAACTGATCATAACTTCGGCATTTTTACATAGATTTTCATTCTAAATAGCTTTTTCTCTTCGTCTCTTCGTAAAAGTGCAAACTCTACGTAAAAAATAAGAAACTGGGTATATTTCCACGATTTATACTTTTCCTCGGCGATAGATTGAATTATCGGTTTTGATTTTCGGCAAAAAAAAATTTGTTGTCATATGATGGCCTATTGCACTGAAACTACTGAAGCGACTGAAAAAATATTAGTAACATTTATTGGTGATTCGATTATGTTTAATTTGATATGCCGAACGGCGAGATTGGTCGTTCCTAATTCGAGATATGCTTCAAAACTACCTCCGAAAAAAACCAAGAAAAAGGTAAAAAATTCATATCTCGAAAACGTATCCCTACAAAAAAAAAATGCAATTTTCGAGTTTGGAGGGCCAAAGTACACAAGAAAAATATATTGGCACCTAGTGCACAAAATGGCTGTAAACTAGTGTTATTATTGAATTCCATCTAAACCAGCGGTTTCCCACCTGTAAGCCGTGGACCCATAGGGGTTACGGATGACATCTCAGGAAGTCGGCAAGAAATTCATTTTTAAGGACAATTAGATATGATCACCCTTGATTTATTACAACAGACTGTATGTTGCAATCATACAATCGAACTTTACGAATGTCTCTTATTTATGACACAGACTACAAATTGTAAATAGTACGTAAATGTCTATTGCCGTTAATAGCAAGAAAATGCTCTGATTACTTCGTATCAAGTATCATTAATAACAAATACCGCAAAACCTCACAATAGCGGGGAGAAATGCGTCGATTTAAAAATGGTTATGTTTTTAAACACAATCAGATGAAGAATTCAAGAAATGGCAGACAGAAAGTATGAGAGAATTATCTTGGTACATAACAGTCAATATTATTCCTTACAATTGATCGAAATGGTTAATTTTGATGCGCAAAACTGTTGACCTTTTATTGGCTTGAGTATAAAATTCTTTAATAAAAAAAATAATTTATGTGGCTTCATTTAATTAATCAACTACTATATATTCTTTGTTGTCACTTATTTGCATCAAGCGTCTGGATCAACGTACTTTCTAACTAAAATCAATTATTTAATGTGAAGATTGATATTATTTGTTTAAGTTCAAAAACATTTGACTCACTGTACCAATATAATCCATCTAGTATTAATTATAAAATAAAGCCACAAAAACATACCAAGGAAATACAATAGGGATAAACAACAATGGAATGATGCCTCACGTATCGCAATAGATAAAGTAAAATGCGACAAAAATTTATATATAAATCAATTTGTAGATTAATAATACTTGATTATGCCACACAGAAAGAGGAAGTTTTAATTCGAGAAAAATGTTTATCTCATAAATATATCTTTATATACAGTGTCTCACTTTAGACGGCACCACCACAGTATTTTTTTTATGTATTATCGATTTAAACAATTTCTTTTTTCTGATTATACCTCTCATTAAATTGTATTTTCCTTTCAAGGTAAAATGCTAGCCTACTACGATTTAAATAAAGAACAAAATCGAAGAAGTCATATTAGGGATTTTTTTATCAAAAAATCTTGTTAATAAAAATTGTTCAGAATCGTTCAAATAAGCTAAATCCAATTTCATTAAAAACAAAAAAATTGAAAATCTCAAAAAGTCCAAAAAATTCGAGTAATAATCTCACAAGCTTGCAAGTCGCAAATAAAATTAAAAAAAAAAGAACGAGAGTAGCTTTTTATTTCAATCTTAAACTGACTTACGAAAAAATGTTGTCCGGAACCTCGATGGGCATACAGAATATCAATATTAATGAAAAAAACATGTTTGATGAAAAATACGTTTTTGTAATCAATAACACTGTGTAACACGAAAAAATATAACCATATACGGACACCACTACGTGATAAAAGACAAAAAAAAAGACCCGTGTCTCCCAGTTTTGCCCAAAGTCATGCACTTTTTTTTATGGGCCCCCGAAGATTTGGGGTCTCGGTGTCGTTTTTGCAAAAAGTGATCATTTTCTCAGGCTCATTTCTTGCAAACCGTTCGGAATTTTGATTTACTCTATGAGGCAAAGTTGTAGCTCTTCTCATAAAGAATAAAAACTGTGAACATATAAAATCAAAAAAACTTCATCTTCAAGATCAAAATCGCAGAAAACTTTAAAAAATTGGTTTTTTTTTTACCTTTTTTCCCCTGTTCAGGTCCATAGGTAGCAAACCGTTCAAAATTCAAGGAAACAATCAACTACAAAAATTTACCTAAGATCTCAATAAACAACTTTCTAGAACATACGAACTTCCTAAGAATGATTCTTAACACCGTTTAGGTAGCGCTTAGGTAGCCGCAAAAGTGAAAAATTTTTTAATTTCATTTGTTTTTTCTTTACTTCAACATTGAGATACTATGCTATCTATTACAAATAATAATAAAAAAAAATATTCGTATTATGTTTATAATGTTGATGGTCCTGGACTTGCAAATCGCACTCTCTTAAGTTGTGGATCCAAATCGTCGTCCGAATTGTCCGAATCTGACTCTGATTCAGAACTTATGGTGTCCACAGGCACGTTGCTTCCAGACTGCCCTCCATCATCAGCTTTTTCTTCTTCAAATACTTCGTTACTGCTTTACCTGTGCTGCTGCGGTCGGTGCGTGATCGCGTGAGTTGTTTATTGAGATCTTAGGTAAATTTTTGTAGTTGATTGTTTCCTTGAATTCTGAATGGTTTGCTACCTTTGGACCTGAACAGGGGAAAAAATCTAAAAAAAAACAATTTTTTAAAGTTTTCTGCGATTTTGATCTTGAAGATGAATTTTTTTTGATTTTATATGTTCACAGTTTTTGTTCTTTATGAGAAGAGCTACAACCTTGCCTCATAGAGTAAATCAAAATTCCGAACGGTTTGCAAGAAAAGAGCCTGAGAAAATGATCACTTTTTTGCAAAAATGACACCGAGGCCCCAAATCTTAGGGGGCCCATAAAAAAAAATTCATGACTGGGCAAAACTGGGAGACACGGGTCTTTTTTTTTTGGTCTTTTATCACGTAGTGGTTTCCGTATATGGTTATATTTCCATGACTTAAAAAATTACACACAGTGTAATATTATGATTTTAAAATATAATGGTTTTGATAATCGTTACCACGACTTACCAATTTCTAAATATGTTGAATGAACGTTACCAATTGCATTTTTCATAAAAGAACAAATCTGACGTAAAGAAATCTTTACAACTTTACGCAAAACTAAACGATAGTTTAAGATAATGAAGAATGTCTTGGCTTTATTGAAAAATATTTGTTCAATAACTAAATTAATTTGGCTTTGTATTAAACATTGTAACATAAAACTGAAACAAACATGTCACTCGCTAAATTAAAAAGACTAAAATGGCATCAATTCAAACACTAAGAACGCATGACCCAATTCCAAAACTATCATGATATGCGCCAATTATAAAGCTTTTTTTTTAAGGAAGGTTACAGAAAATGCTTATAAATTGAAATTCCTCAGTAACCATAGGTGTATTGGACTATCGCGTAAAATTAAATTTAGCATCAAGGCTAAAACTAATTCAAACACTTTTTATGGTTTCTAAGCCGTAAAGAATTTAGTACATTTACGTAACAATTACGTAATCTAATTCAGGTGTTGGCGTTAATATGAATAGCGAAAACGCTACACGAATACAATGTATGTAACCATCAACCATAATCAACAAATTCCGTTTCTAAATTTAGAAATGACCGTTTTCGCATTAAAAACTTGGCTTGTCTGTCTGTTGTATACACCCAACAAAAATAAAAGTAGGTCGTCATTACCAAATCATTCATACATGAATAAAATACACACACAAAACGTCTATAAAATTAATTTCGCACGTTGATTTAAACGTATAGAATGAAAATACATAATACGCATAAACTTTTTTAAATAAATTCATTTTATTTATTACGCGTTCTATATTTAATTGCTTATTTACGATACGGAAGAACAAAGAAATATGAAATATGAACAAAGAATATGAAAAATAATTATGAAGGATTATATAAATTCACTTTCTGAAAAAAAAACTTACTTAGGTTTTTGAGGTAAATATGTAAAGCTTTAAATTCAAATACATAAGACATAAACCTCTATAACTTTTCAATTTCGTTAAAAACTTACTTTTTATTTTTATTACTCTCTTAAATGAAAATGTTTGTACTCTGTCACTAATTTTATATTTAGAGCTTTCGGTTGAACGAATTTTTTTCGCGACGTGTTAAATATCTTTATTGCATTTTTATTTGATGAAAATCTCAATAAAAAAAAGTCTAATTACCGTCATTCGCAATTTTCTATTGTTTTCAAATAGGGTTTTAATAATAGTTAAATATATCTATTACTACTAAAAGTTAAATTTTCAGAAATGTGTGATTATCAGTTTAGTAATATTCTCAAACGAAATGATAAATTTGACATTTAAAAGAAAAATACACAGACCCAGTTTGATAAAAGACGACAATAGGTATGTTTGATTCTTAAAAGTTTAAAACTAATCTAGCAACAATGTACTATGAAAATTCAGATTAAAAAAAAGATGTATAAAATCATATAATTCCAAAACTTTTTCAAATTTCATTTTGTCTGTTAAGAGATATTTCCATCCGTAATTATAAATACTTGAGAAATAATTAAGAGCACGAAAAGACGACAAACAAACATGTAAAAATATATCTGTTCGGTAAATACAGCTAACTTCAAAAAAAATCAAACACGAAATATAATATTGAAATTTCTCATCTCTTCTCTTACATAGTAAACTGGCGTAATAAATTCCCTGGGAGAAAAATGAAATAAATCAGAAGTTCAAATCTTAATTGCAACGTTGGATATCCTAGTTCAAGTTTACAATGTTTCTCTTTTAATGTGCACATGAACTATTCGTCAACTATTCCGATTTAACTATTTTGTAATCCTTACATCCAATGCTGAAATACATACATTTATAAATAACAAGTATAAGTCGGTCGTGTCGTGGCCATAAACAAAAAGGTTACACTGTAAATTGGGCTCGCTCTGTTGAAGAGGATTACATAAAAATAAAAGACATCTATCTTGTATCTTTACATAATATATTCTAATATTCGACTTTGTAACTTACAATTAGAGTCAATTCAGTGTAAGATACAAATTGTTCTAAATAAATAGACATAATCTATCAGAAATGTCTACAATATAAATAAAAAATTATCTGCAACAATCTAAAAATAATCGATGTGCAAATAGATTATGGTGCAAATAAAAGCCGCAACGCTTACATACATAAAAACAGGTTTTGTTTAAAACCTGCGTTCTTGACATACAATTAATTCTCAGAAAACGCTATGTGTATACTTGATTCCCTAATTATACCAACTAATGACTCATCATGTACCAGCGGTTTTCTCTAATGTTAACCAACTTTTGTATCTAAGAACAAAGTTCTCATAACTAGTGCAGTCAGATTTGCTTGAAAATATTTACTATAGATATATGAAGGTAAAGGTACTAGTAATATTAAATACTTGAGTTAAAAGGTCATTTCTGTATATAGCCTTGATATTACAATTGATAATAATTGTAGACACGTTTATTTTTTTTTTGGTAAGCACCTTTGCTTATGTTTAAGCCGTCGTTTTTGCGGATTATGTTTTGTTTAATATATAAATCTATAAAAATACTATCTTTTAATCCTGAACAATCAACCAATACAAACTAGAAAATGTAATAAAATATATTATTACTACACAAATATATAAAAATGTGCATCAAACCTTTTCAAAAAAAAATTATATGTTTGAAAATTAAATGGAAACCACCTAAAAACGTAGTTTATTAAAAGTTTGTTCCATCAATTAGTTGAAGTGGTTATAAATAAATTAAAAAGGCTGATGAATCAAACTTTACAATCCCCAAGACCTATTCCGTCCCACGTTACGTCTTCTATAAGGCTACACTACGTTCGTAAATTCGGAGGAGTAAATTAAAATTCTCAGTTAAGAAAATCGCTCACTGATTGGCTACTTGCAAGACACGTTTACACAGTGTAAATTGCCGTATTCGCAACCAGATTTCCGGTATTTAATGTTTACATGTGTGACAGCTGACAGGTGTCGATTTTAAAGTATTTAAAAAGTCATTTATTGTTTATTAACAATATAAAAAACAGTTCTTTATAGAAGTGAAATGCAGCAAGGTGAATTAATCACTTCAATTTGAATGTATTAAAATCCGGGGACGGGGACAAGTACTGTAGTTTCACCACCAAGGAAACGTCCCTGTTTGGAGCATTTATCAATAAATTTAGTTTAAACAAGATTTTAGTTTCTCCAAATTATATGATTGGTAAATAGTAGTAAATAGTTATTAATAAACAAAAAAAAAATATGTTTAGAAATTAAAAATTGATTACATTTTTCACTTTTAAAAGTGATTGCAGATATTCGAAAGAAAGTGTGTGTTTTATTAACTTTTCATAATGAAAGACAGGAGAAATACACAAAACCTAACACGAAATCGCATCTAACAATAACCGAACACAAGTAGAATTGGACGTCTAAATAATACGATCAGTGTTGGTCAACTAACTAAGCCTTACAGCAAGCAATCCGGAGTAAATAGAAGATGTAATGTGTAGCGTTTAGGGTTGATCAGACTTTTTAATTTATTTATAACTACCTGAACTAATTGATGAATATTTTATTACATTTTCTACTTTTTATTGGTTGATTGCTCACGAGTAAAAAATTATATTACATATTTGCTTATAATAAATAAACAAAAAGTAAATTGCAAATTTTTACAAAAGTCTGAAACAGATGTCAGTACACATGTGACGAGACCATGTGTACGAATATGTACTAAAAATGTGGGAACCCCAGTTTCCAAGACAGGAATATCTTTTTACCGTTTTAACTACATTTTATTTTTGTATTTAAGGGTAGCAACACATTTAGTTATTTTCGTAAAGCATTTTCGTGTAATTTTACGTCCCTGAAGCCTTCCTTAGATGCTTTATTCATACACAAAAACTAATGTCACAAGTTTAAGTTTAGCAAATACAAATACTCAAGAGAAGAAAAACTATGCAGAAAATGAAGGGGACAGCACAGAAAACTGAATCAGTGACACAAAATCCAATGTCCTAAAGGGCATAAGGATCACAAGAAGAAATACGAATGTCATGTTAATTTACAGTTAAGGAAACTGTCTCTCTTTATGTGAAAACCGACTAAAAATAGGATATGCAAATGCATGACGTAGCAAAGACAAATTCAACATAAAATAAAATTATAGTTACCTTTTTTACTAAAGTTAACCTACACGAGTACTTTTCAAAAATCGCAAGGCAAAACAAAATAGATATTTAGATCTTGGACAGCTTTTACAGTATTACAACTAAAGACGCAAGGGGATGATGATAAAGAAATTTAATTTCCGAATTAAAAACGTTGCACAAAAACATTTTTAATTATACTTATATTTCAGCAAATATTCAGCTATTCCATTTATAATTTCGTAATAGAAAATTCGCAACAAAATTGGACTTTTCCTATCGTCCATATACCAATCTGACATTTATTGATTCCACATTGGGATCACTTTCAAATATATCACAAACTATGCTGATCAAAGTAGCATGAAAAATGGTTCAAAATAAAATGAAAAACTTACCCTTTTTAAGTTTTTTATCGGTGTTGTTGTTATCCAGACTTAGTTGGGTAGTTTCCCCGTTCGTCTTAATTTGATCATTTCGTTCAGATATTATCAGTTGCTCCGTAGCAGACTTCAGATTCAGTTTGTTTTTATTTTTATTCTTTAATTTGAACATTTTTTTATATAATTTAAGAATCTTAAAAAGCACGTGTATATTAATGTTTGTTCATTTAACTGTTCGTAAGTCGTTGAAAACTGAAGTTACAATTATTCCAATGTGAATAATTAGGACACAACGCCACCATTAAATTTGTGAAAATAAATGCAATTATTTATCACTAAAAAGAAAAAAACTGTACAAATTAAATAAAACCCGTGTTAAATAATTTTCTATAAATAGACATTTGCGTCATAGAATTGCAAACAACAGATATTTGCTTTTAATTCAATTTATCCGTTTGACTATCGTTCAAGAAATAAATTTAATGATTTGGGTAATTAATTTTCTCTGTAATGATTTTTGAATAAAACCAAATTTTAAACATTTGTCTAAACATATCATGTTATTAAAAAAAAACATAGTTTTATCAATAAAAATATTTTAGCACAGTATTTCTTTAGAACGTAAAAAGTCGCAAGAAAATACAACAAACTTCTTAATATGTGATAACGTGATAACTGATAAAACTACATATTTATACCGAGTAAAGTAACAAACAACTACTACCACGACACAATACTAAACGATGACTAAAAACGACGCACAACCGCGCTCTCTTCTAGTACTTGAGGTAGGAGAGACCGCGGGGAACTTAGGCATATAATTTAAATTGTCAAATGTCTGACCGTTCGTTGTACGATCTATAGTTGTAATTTAGGTTGACTTATAAAAAGAACATGAAAACATGGTATTCATATGAAATATAACGGGGTCCACCCCCGTTATATTTCATATCGTATAGTATTTTTGTGAAAAACCATATTTCTAATTATCTTAGAAACTCGCGGTCATCAATCTGCAGTGAAAGTGCGGCAATGTGACTTTTTTATTCTTACAAAAAGATCGGCGTCAGGGCGCCAAAATGTGAAAAAATTAATTTTTTTTTATCAACTCCCTAGATGCAAAACATCACAGACAACTCATTTCTGATATTAAAAATTCTGAAGGGGTCGTTGATTTCAAATTAATTGTCACAATTAATAATTAATGGCACAAAAATGCTATACGATGGTCCATCCTGTATATGTGAAAAAAATTAATAGTAACAGCATGACAATGTATGTATTTCAGAAAGTTGCACACATTCTTTTATATTTTTTGCGTACACATGAAATGAATCTGTGGATTCCAGATTCCGGCTTAAACTTAACGAAGATGTAATTTTCGTGCTACGGTAATAAAAATTGTCGGCTTAATTACGATGAATTTTAATCATGTTAATAGTATTGATAATTTTTTATTTTTATTTTACACTCATAATGCTTTTTGTTAAAACTGACATTGAATATCCTCAAAAATCACGTAATCCACTACACATCTTACATAAGCTCGCTTACCTAATAGTAATGATCTACACAAATGAATTCTTTATGCAAGTGTTTAAACAAGACTGTAATGCTACAGAACACAAAAAATGTTAAATCGCTAATTAAGAAATGAATTCCGCACGCCAATTTATTTTTCCCATGATAACGCCAGCTAATTAACTTTATCACACTAACTAACTAAGTTAGATATTTTCCCTCATTACAGCTGGAAAACTACTTATCGTTTTTCCTGTGTTAATAAAATAGGTATTTTAAAAATTGGTACGTAACTTTTATTTAATTTATACAATTTATACAAATTTCATGTTTGTCGAAATACTTTGCCTAGGTTTTCCCCAATACAATACAATATGTACAGGGTGGGCAAATTTCGATGTTTTAATAGGGAATCTCGACAACCATAAGAGATACAAAAAAATTACCCTACTATCCTCGATCGCTTTTTTGGAGAAAAATTCAGTGGTGAAAACCAAAGTTGGCTATCGTCTTTTGTTTTCGAGTTATGGACAAAAATTCAATTTTTTCAATTTTCGTTTTATGGCCATATCTTGCTTATT
>JAFFZR010020257.1:0-10362 GCA_018397195.1 Lethrus apterus | reverse complement strand
TGGATCCATGTAAGCCTACTTGATTAAAATGTAAAAACAATTAATTTTACTGCTATTTTTATTTAATCATACGTTATCTTACATCGTTGAAAGGAGAATAAAAAATTCTATTCAGTGACCTAGAAATCCAATATGGCGCCCATTTAACTTAAGGAAGTTGATAAGAGTACCACAAAAGCAGCCATCTTGAATTTTTGTTCGACACCAATTTTAAATTGGTCTCATCGAATACAGTGACTTTCATATGAAACTTTTTTTCGTATCTCTTATACTTACGAAGATATTTGACATACAAGAAAATGACAGTTTTTAGTTTTTTTTAAATAACTTCTGACGGGTTCGAAATTTTGAACTTTTTCAAACAGATTTTTAATCAGCATATAAAACTGCAAAACATTGCCCATTTAACCAAATCTCCATCTTCAGTGATAAGAAAGTTACCTATGCAATCCCACTCAATCTGGGACATACTGTATACACTCGAAAATGTTGAAAGAAGTAGTAACATGTGTTACTCGACATATAATTTAATAAAAAAAAATTGTCGACGTCATTACTCATGGTCACGTAAATAAATAATATTTGTTGGAGGTTTTTCTTGAAAACAATTAAATTTTGTGACAGTTCATTATTTAATTGTACTACATTGTCCTTGTAAACTCCATAATAAAAATTAGACTTAACCACTTGAAGTTCGGCATTCGTACAGGAAACAATTGAATTTAATCGGCGATGAGATTAGAAATTATTATATGATTTTAAACGGTCGCACTATCAACTCGTTTAACCGCATATGTCAACAGAAAATTCTGTCGGACATTTCAAATAGGTCGAAAGCTATCGCGCAGAATTTTTTTTGCACAATTGCTAAATCCGTTTCTGTAAAATAACAAACGAAATTAGGCAATATTTTTCCATAAACAAAAGATTACGCTCGCGCATTTACTAATTAAGACGCTTGTGTTTGTTCAGGAATTACAGATAAGGATGTTTTCCATCGGGAATGTCTTTATTGCCCTTAATCCTTAGCACTAGACTGACAATGCCATAATGCTTTTATTGTTAATTATCTTATCTTGTTTGTCTTCGGATTAGATAAATTGCGGCAAAGTGATCAATACGATGAATGTATAGATAATTTTATATTAAAAAATCGAAATTATCGACTCTGATACTTATTTTAATCTCGTAAAAGTCACTATCAGTCAATTAAATTAACGGAAACTGGAGTGAATTCATTGATCTAAGAAGGATGACAAATGAAAAATACGGTCCACTCTAAACCACATTCGAACAAAGTGAATTTTGATCAAGTCATCAAGGTGATGACTAGCAGTCATTTCTTGTGAAATTGAATTTATTAGAAAATCCAATTGTTTCAAACATTTGAATTTGCATTTTTTTTGTCTTTAGTCTACAGCTTTCAAAAAATATCCTTTTTATTATCGTGACATCAAAAAGGGATTATATGAACGCTATGTTATTGTACAAGAAAATATTACGAGAATTTCTAAGCACAATACGAATTCATGACAAGTAAATTTCCAAACAAAAGATTTTTAAATTGTAT
This sequence comes from Lethrus apterus, assembly GCA_018397195.1. Lineage (NCBI taxonomy): Eukaryota > Metazoa > Arthropoda > Insecta > Coleoptera > Geotrupidae > Lethrus > Lethrus apterus. The sequence goes on along the minus strand of JAFFZR010020257.1, from coordinate 8,792 downwards.
TTTATGCAACGGTATATCATAATGTCGCAATAAAAATAACTAACTGACGTCAGCACATTTTTGCATGCGTATTTTATTATTTAAAAAAAACTCACCGTTTTGTAAAAACCGCAATTTTTCCGCCAGTTTCTCATTGTTGGTGACGACGGCACCCATGATGACGTCAGAATGTCCGTTTACGTATTTCGTCAAAGAATGCAACGACAAATCGGCACCGAGCTCCAACGGACGTTGAAAATACGAAGTCAAAAACGTATTATCGACGGCCAAAAGAATATCGTGCTTCTTGGCGATGTCGACAAGTGCCTTGATGTCGTTCACCTTAAACAACGGATTCGTGGGCGTTTCGACGAAGATGAGCTGCGAAAGAAAACGATTTATATCCGACAAAGTTCATTTCGTCGTTACGCACCTTTGTGTTGGGTCTGATGGCTTTTGTCACGTTTTCGACGTCGGTCATATCAACCGTCGTAAATTCCAATCCGAACTTCTTACCCATACTGTTCAATAAGCGGAAGTTTCCACCATACAGGTCGTCACAGCCGAGGATGTGATCGCCCTGACTGAAGAGGCTCATCACGACACTCAAAGCACCCAAACCCGACGACAAACAAACCGCATATTTAGCACCTTCGATCGCCGCCAAAGAAGTCTCTAGGACTTCGCGAGTTGGATTTCCGGAACGACTATATTCGTATTTCTGAACAAGAGATTTTTTTTGTATATATTGCAGGAATTGCCCCCAAATGAAGGGAAAACCCAAGTAGGTCAAGGTAGAAAGCGAAAATGGGGAAACTAAATGCTCATTATAGAACTTCGACAATAGAAAGTTCACAATGAGCACCTGGAGAGAAAAGAAGAAATGTAAGAGTAGACGGGAAAATGAAGAGGAAACAAAAGAAAGTCAAGGTAGTAGATGATTGCAAGATTTAAGCGTGAAAGTGAGAAGGAAACAAATATGATAGACATGAGAGCATTAGGTAACGGAATACAAAGACATGATGTGGTCAAAGGAATAACAACAACTAATACAAGACTGGAAACGTGTCTGAAACAAATAAGTAATGGGAATGGAATTATGAAGAATATTTAGGGAAAAGAAACGAAATTTGCAGTAAATAATATTAAGTATAAAATACGAATGACAAGAAAGGTTTTCTTTGGGTTTTTGGCCCTTGGACATTGATATACAGTGTGGTGATAAAGTTTGGAACAAAATTCATAAAAGCGTTTTATAATGTTTTTAAGAAAACCGCTCGGACAGGTCAATTTTTGTTTTTAAAATGCCGTCTTCTGACGTAAATTTGTTTGGAATGACGTCATTTGTTTTTGCACAATGACGTCATCATAAATTTTTTTAAATGACAACCCCCACTTTTTTCTTCTGTTTTTAATAGACCTTCTTACTACTTAAACGATGATGTAAAAAAATTGGTACCTCATATAACAATTTTTTTGAATAAATGACTCATTTACTTCAGATCGTCAGTGGTTATAATTTAGTAAAAATAATAATCGTAAACATTCTAAATTAAAGCAAATAACAGTAATTTATGTATCTAAGACGAAGAGTGAAGTTTTAAGGTGCAATGACGTCATTATCGATTTTTTTAAATGACAGCTCTTATTTTTTTCTTGATAGACCTCCTTGATGTTTAAGTGGTGATTAGTGATTACCGAATTAATTCTTTACATAAGAACTTTTCTGAAAAAAATAACCTTTTTTCTTCAAAAAATTAAGATTTTTGTTTAAAAGAAAAAATGTATGTGTTATTTATTCAAAAAAATTGTTATGTAAGGTACCAATTTTTTTTACATCATCGTTTAAGTAGTAAGAAGGTCTATTAAAAACAGAAGAAAAAAGTAGGGGTAGTCATTTAAAAAAAATCATTGTGCAAAAACAAATGACGACATTCCAAAAAAATTAACGTCAGAAGACGGCATTTCAAAAACAAAAATTGACCTGTCCGAGCAATTTTCTTAAAAACATTATAGAACGCTTTTATGAATTTTGTTCCAAACTTTATCACAACACTGTATATTTTTTCTTAATACCAGAAAAAGATAAATTTTCTTTTTAGTTTAGTACTCAGCAGGGCCGTTCTAAGATATTTGGCGCCCGTGAGCTACTAACGATAATATTTCTTCATAAGAAAATATTACGGGTAGCGGGGTGACCAGTAAAGTTTTACAAAAGTTTCAGAACTAGAACAAGTTAATATAATTACCAATAACCAAATACCTATATAAAATTCATATAAAATTAAGGTGACCAATTATTTTTTACGTATGGGGTGTTGTTGGGTTTGCTCCGTAATTGAAATTCAATTAGGTTCGCCTATAATTCAAATTATTAAAATTCAAAAGGCCAATTTTTAAAATTATGGTTGGGTAATTCCGTAATTCAAATTATTAAAATTCATGAGGTTAGTTTTTCAGTTTTTAAAAATTTATGGTTGGGTTCGGTTCGCAAGTAAAATTCAAAAGTTCAAAAATAATGTACAAAAGGAGTACAAAGGGGTGCAGCTTAAAAAAGGAGTAGAGCTCATGAAAAAGGAGTACAAAACTCACTAAAGGAGTACGCTTGGTCACCTTATACAAAATTCAAATATAGGAACAATTGCCGCCCCAAAAGGCTGTCGCCTCTAGGCTATAGCCCTTTTAGCCCTGTGGTTATGATGGCCCCGGTTCTCGATCTGTCCGATTCTTTACGATACAAAATTTTATGACTTATTTATTTTTTTTTGTTTTTTTCAACTGATAATGAATTTGGAATTTTGTTTAATTTTGCGTTTTTGGTGGGTTGTAGACAATCAAGGGCCTGTAGGTCTGCTTAATATTTATTTCGTATTTTTTTCTTAAATTATCAGATGAGACGCTTCGGTGCTGAAACGGACCTTCTTCAGTTTTTTGAAACAAATGACATATGCTGAGATTACTTAACGGAAGAATGTTTCTATTAATCAACTATGAATTTTGTGGTTTACGGTAGCTTTCCATTTAAGGTGTTCCAGAAATAAGTCGAATTTTATACGAATTTATCGATTTAAAATTTTTACGAATTTTATTACATTTTCTAGTATGAAATACGCGATTATTTCCTGCTAAGATAGCTGAAAAATTCAAATAAATTGTGCAAGATGTATACGTAGATCTAAAATCATCGTTTATAAAAAACGAAATTCACATTTTGTTGTACATATTTGTAATACATATTGTAGAAGTTTATGTTTGCATTAATTGCATTATTGATAAAGTAAGGGTTTGATAATTCAAATAATCTCAAAAATATATATCATAAATATCTTTATTGCTATATAACATATATTTTGATTCTATACACGGTAAATATATTTTAACAGAAATAAAAGACATAGTAACAAGGTGAGGTGCTCTCTATTTCAATCAAAATGATTGTTAGGAAATTGGCTGATGATCATCGTAAACAAATTTTCGCCCACCTCTGTAAAAAAAAAGAAAATTATGTTTCCGAAAAATATACTTCTTATTTAAGATTCTTGAATCTACTTATATTTTAATAATATGGTTCAGATCATAAAAAATCAAACGAATGGTTCAAATTTTTTTACACTTTGTCATTTTGTGTCGTAAAGTTGAGCTTAAAAGATATAAATTTTCAATGCTAATATATAAGTTTCTTATTCCCATAAATTGTCTAGTAATTTTTGTTTAGTTTTTCAAAAAATATTTGTCTTACTATTTTTTTTTTCTCTTGTATACAGCGTGTGTAAAAATTGGCGTGTTAGCTTCACGTGACGTTATTCCTCGAACAAAAATAAGACAAAAATTCATGTGCAAAAAAGTTCGTAGACGCATCTCATCTCATCTTTTATTAGATTTTATTTACAACAAGCAATGAAATAATTACAGTGATACAATAACTAATACTAGAGTAAATGTTCGAAGTGGAATGGAATTTTGAACATTTTGCAACATTTGAGGCATCATTTGCTGAACTGCATTTCGAATTGTTTGTTCTAAATCTGCAATGGTTTTTAGTGGCGTTTGATAAACTATGTTTTTGATAAATCCCCACGCAAACGAATCCAAAGTATTCAGATCTGGAGATCTTGGGGGCCATTGTATAGGACCAGCATGACCAATCCACTGCTGATGGTAATTTAACCATCTTCTGACTTCACGACTGTAGTGGGCTGGTGCGCCATTATGCTGGTATATTAAATTGCGCCTAACATGTAGTGTTATATCCTCAAGCAAACCTGGAAGTATTTCAATAAGAATTGTAGATAACTTTCGGTATTTAATCTATTGGTTAAGACAAGTGGTCCAATTTGTTCCAATTTTTCCCAGCCAAACATTCATTGAAAAATGATGTTGATGGCCAAATGGTCCTTTAATATGGGGATTTTCATGTACCCATTCGTGTAAATTGTAGTTATTAAATACTCCATCTCTAGCGAATGTTTTTTTTTTATCCGTATACAGAATATTATTGTGGAAGTCAGGCTGTTCTTGGATTGTAGCCAATAACCAATTGCAAAAATTTGTTCTTTGCAATAATCTCCAGCTAACAAAGGTTGTACTTTACAGAACCTGTAAGGATATTGGTGACCGTCTTTTAAAACTTGATGAACTGTCTTGTTGCTGTTAATGTTAAATAATCTTGCAATTCCTCTAGAACTGCAATGAGGATCTTCAGCGACAGCATTTAGAATTGCTTGCTCTTGATTAACTGTGCGTTGAGTTCGTCATCGCTCTGCATCCCGTCTTATTGGTATTACAAGTCCAGTTTCCCTTAATCTTTTATCTAACTTCGTAAATACGTGTCTCGAAGATTGACGGCGATTAGGAAATTTTCTGAAATACTCAGCAGGACAAGCGTTAGCGTTTCCCTCGCAAACTCTAAAAACCATTTGCATATCAGCATATTCCGCAGACGTAAACTCCATACTTACTTAATACCACTAAGGCATGAAGATGACAGATAACGAATTTATCTGTCATTGCATCAAAGCATTCGAAAATCTATCACTATTCATTTGCAATGTACTAAAGGCACTTTTTGAGCCAGTATAAACGTTTAAAAAAATTAAGTGACTTAAAATTATGAAAATTATTGGTTTCTTTTTACTTTAAACGATCAATGATAATAAATTACTGTTTACTCATTTAATGTGTGCATCAAGTAACTTAATTTAGAAAAATCAGCTCTCTTTACTGTTACAAATTTTGGACTTTGAAGACTTCGTGCATGTTTAAGAAGCCTTTATAGGTTTTTTTAAATAAGATTTTTGTCTTATTTTTGTTCGACACGCGAATTTTTACGATTTCTAACAAAAATGGCCTGCAGAGGGAAGGTAATTCAATTGTTCGTGGTATCTGGATAATACAATATGTACTTCTTAAGTATCGAAGAAATTCTGCCAACTATTCTTATCTATGCCTTGTAGAAAATTATTGCAATTTATGCTTGCATTTCGAAAATAGCGAGTGCTTTGTTACTTGAAAATAAGTTTTTCTCCACATATTAATGAAGGCATAGTCCGGCTTTAGTAATATACAGGCTGGGATTAAAGTATGGAATATTTAAAAAAAAGCGAACTTAACCGGTTTTTTTAAAAAACGCTGAAACAGTTCGATTTTAGATTTTAAAAATACACATTAATACGTGCGATTCACCTTCCAACTTTCATTTGTTTTGTAGTTATGACGTCATCACAAAAAATTTAAATGACAACATATGAAGGGTGCACGGGAATAGCGATCAAAGTCACATTTTAAGCAAACTGAGAAAACTGAACTTTTATTTTTGAAACTGTATAACACTTGCACAAATAAAATGTATGTTCTTTTAAATTTGTTTATTCTACTGCATTACGTTCCGTAACAGTATAAGTTGCGAACATTTGCAAGTGGATTTTGATCGTTTTTACTTATACCGGTTTGGATTTTGATCGCATTTCCAAAGAATACCCTTATTTTACAGGCTTATTTTACGGACTGTGATCACTTTTTCGAGGTTTTAACAATGCAGATATATAGCTTTGAAGGTTTACTACAAGATGGCATCAAAATCTCTATTTATCGAAAAATGTGACTTTGATCGTTATTCCCGTGTACCCTTCATATATTTTTTTAGTGGAATCCGATAGTGATTTTTCTACCCTATATGACCGTGCAAAAAAATCGTAAGGTTGCACTAAACAAATTCTGAGAAAAATCGATCTGAAAATTTAATGTTGATTATCTTAGATAACAAATAATTCAGACCATGAACTTTCTTGTTGATGTACCTTTCGTTTTTATCTTAAAACCTTTGTAGCGTATTGAATAATCAAGATACCATGATAATAATAGTAATAATAATGTTCAGCTCGATTTTTCTCAGAATTTTTTTAGTGCAACCTTATGATTTTTTTGCACGGTCATAAAGGGTAAAAAAATCACTATCGAATTCCACTAAAAAAAATGTATGTTGTCATTTAAATTTTTTTGTGATGACGTCATAACTACAAAACAAATGAAAGTTGGAAGGTGAATCGCACGTATTAATGTGTATTTTTAAAATCTAAAATCGGCCTGTTTCAGCGTTTTTTTAAAAAACCACTTAAGTTCGCTTTTTTTAATATTCCATACTTTAATCCCATCCTGTATATCAACATTAGATAGTCCATATTTTTTTACATAAATAGTTATTGCAACAATAACGTATCATTTTAATTTGTTGTGATGCAACATTGCACATTGGTATGTTAGTAAGTGGGAAGTTGATTAGTAACTAACACAAACACGCAATCGTTGCGATTCAAAAATAGATACTCGCGAATTCTGTAATGTCACAAATACCTCTTGGAGTGCAATCATAACACGCCACACATGGATTAAATCCTTAAAATCTAACGAACCGCGATTTATAATCAGATACGGGTCGGTTTGTGTGCGGATCACCGCGTGACGGAGCGGGTGTGCTTATCCCCCTTTCCAATGCAGTGCAGTTTTCAATCGCAAGGGGAAATTGGACACGCACCCACAGGTGCTGCGACATTCGCGACTAAATCAGTGACAACAAACCTTTGCAAAATGTACCAATTCAATTTTAAAACCTTCCGTGTCACGTTGAAAATAACTAAGGAAAAAAAAATTAATTTCAATGTGAAATTTAAGTCTTCCTATTATTATAAATTTGTTGTAAATGATCAAAATGATATATGAATTGTTTCAGAACCACTGTATTTTCGCACTTGTCATCGGGTCATCGCTAAATATCGTATAGCGTGTCGAAAAGAATATGAAAGGACGTTTCATATCGCAAAAGTTATTATAACATTATAACACATATTGAATGGGCTTCATTACGTATTGTAGGAATAATCAGTGAACAAAGTGCGGTGTTAAAATATGGAGGGTTTTAGACTTTTAGTAAAAATGTTATCATGCAAAATATGGACTGTTTTTGTTCCATTGTGCGATTGAAAACAATAATGAAATATTTTTAAGACGTCACTGGGGATGTAAAGTTAAAAATTTTTAACGTGTTAAACAAATTTCAATGCAACAAATGAAATGTGCATTGACAATTTTTTAAAAAATTTTTAAGGCAAACAAGAGACAATAAAATATCTTTTAATCTATGAATTAATTGTAAACCTATGGGGTTACAAGATAAAAATCTAACTGCTTTTCAAGGGATTTTTCAATGGCGTTTTAGTGAGACCAGAAATGTGTGATATATTTTTGGTTTTGGTTTTGGTTTTGGTTTTATGAAAATTAATATCAAATCACCGACCGGAACAAACTTGTCAGTGGCAGCCTGTGGCGGATTGTATTATTTTAATCCCTACTTTAATATAAGACACCCTATGGACAGCTGCGTGTATGTAGGAGATTAAACAGAATGCCGCTTGTATCTATAATGGACGTACATATTAAATGTATATAGGTGTTGTGGCAACAATCGTATAAAATTTCGAAACTAATTTTACAATAACAATAATAAATTTTTTAATTATAATTTATATAAAATAATTTCTATTTTATAACACGGTGGTGGTCGCAACCAATTTCACTCTCAACACTAACATGTTCTTGGAACTTGGAAAGGAAAACAACGAGGAAGAAAAAAAAGGTTTCCAATTCTAATTCAAAATGTCAAGTTACATAAAGAAAAAGTATTAATATCTTATTTAATAAAAAAAAAATTGAATATACAGTCCGTTCTACAAAACGAGCCCGAGACTATAACGACTTCAATTGTGATATAATCACCAACAAACCATGTATATTATTAAATGGGACAGTCTTAGCTACAACTTGGAGAAAAAAATTCTTTATTAAACACCTTCATTTATTTGTTATGACGTCATCGCCATTTTTTTTAAATGGCAACCTATATTTTTTATTTGTTATTTCGAGTTTTAATTCTGTTTTCAACGGTATGCAATTTTAAATAGGTTGCATAAGAAAAAAATCAAGAAAAACGGCCTTACAATTTTAATAGAATGATCAATGAAATGAACAAATTAATCCAAGTAATCCATGATACGGCAAAATTTTACTAAGAAAAGTCGTTCATAATAATAAATTGTGGCCCTATACAAAATTTCAGAAACATCTGCCTACTTTGATCAAACGGTCTTGTTTTGTTTAATCACGGTTTGATCAAAGTAGGTAGATCTTTCTGAAATTTTGTAAAGGGCCACAATTTCTTATTATGAACGACTTTTCTTAGTAAAAGTTTGCCGTATCATGGATTAGTTGGATTAATTTGTTCATTTCATTCATCATTCTATTAAAATTGTAAGGCCGTTTTC
>JAFFZR010020256.1:0-10444 GCA_018397195.1 Lethrus apterus | reverse complement strand
CATATTTTATTGGTACTTTCAAATATACAATAATATTGGGGGTATTGTATTTAAAAAAACAAAATTGAAGTCTATACCACAGTTATGAAACACAATGTATACATATCAATATTTTTAAGTTATAGATCAATCATAATCCTACAACTATTTGTAGAAACTTTTTTTTATATCTGTCACTGTTTACTAGTTATTGAGGAATACCCTACCAGTGAAACACCCTGTAGAAAGCATATGTAAGCAACAAAAGATCGTTATCTGATTAGATGTGCGTGTTTGCTCTCATAGATCACTGTTACGGAAATTATCGATCGTAGAACGTCGCGAAAAACCGGTACTTACACTTAAAGTCAAAAGATATTTATATCTCAAAAGGCGTTCCGCAGGGATCAGTTTTGGGTCCATTACTATTTATTATTTTTATGAACTTACATAGTAATTTATCACATCACTTTAACACAGTTTGTCGACGACTAACTTAAAACAATTTTCATAATTCAAAACTAAATTACCGTTTACGTCTGTTTGATATTCGTAAATTGATTCTGTTCATCTAATTATAACGCATTATTATGGTAATTTATAAAACGCCACGCGAAATAAATTTTACTGTCGTTTCGTAATTGCATCTGTTACCATGGCGCGCAACGCCATTTGCATATGTTTGTGTCCGTGCTTTCAGCGACGACGAATTTCGTACCTCGTCCCTTTTCAAAATCCAGTAAATTCCAATACAATTCAAACAATTACTTCAAATTCCGACTTGAATTATTGCGAGTGTTCATTATATTGGAAATTTCGACGAATCCCGGCGTTTTTATCCGACTCGCTTTCACGCTTCCATTTTATCCACTTTATCAACATTTGCGCGCTGTACAGTCATGGTCAAAGGAAATGTCGTACCAATAAAACGCAGGTCAAGTTTAAAATGACCGTGGACCGTATTTAAAAAGGATCTGTTTAAAATTAATTTATTCTAAAATTTGTGTTACTACAATGTGATCTCGAGGACGACATTTGCCGTTAAATTCGATGTACGTTTCGGTTTTATTGGTACGACATTTCCTTTGACCATGATTGTACGTAGGTGCATGTATCGTACGTCTGAAAAATAACTCCTTTCATACGTCGAGGTGGGACACTTGGCGCGGCGGGCGGGACTTAATTCGTCCGTAAATCTCGCGCGAAAGGTCCAGAGTAAATATCGGGAAAGATTCGCCTGAGCGATATTGTGATTTCCTTTTTCGAATCTGAAAGTTTAATGATAATATACGTGCAGAAGACTTTACGGTTTTATGGGGGTTTTTAACGTTTCGCGGTGTCTAGACAAGGATGGACGTTATGCATGCAGGGTCTGATCGTTGTCGAAACGTTTAATAGCGTTTTTCATTGCTTTCAGAGAAATTCTGTTACTGTTTACACAACAAGCTTGAGACGCATTGAAGGCTTACCTCCACTGACGTTAGTTTCTGGGCGAGTATAACCGTCGTCAGTACGGCTGCTGTGAGCGATCCATGCATATCGAGCCCGCGAGGTTACCGTTAGAGCCCGCGAGGTTATCGTTAGAGCCCCCGCAGACTACAGACTTTCTATCGGCTGATAGGTTAGTCGGGTTCGATGTATGCAAGTGCGCACATTTCGGCCAATACTGAATCGTTAAATTCTTCACGCTTCACGATGATGAAGAACCCGACTAAACTATCGGCCGATAGAAGGTCTGTAGTCTGCGGGGGCTCTTATTGTCCAAGGTAGTAGATGCCTGATATTACGGTGTTCACCAAGAGGTGGCGCAGTTTCAGACTGCTACTTTTGTCGTTAATAGATCATTATCGATAGAGCCGACAAATTGTCACAAGAATATAAACCGGTAACCCGGTTTCGGTAAAAAAACGGATAATTGGTTTGCGGTAAAATCGGTTTTCGAAACCAGTTTCCGAAATGAATTCTTTTAAAAATAAATTAAAAAAATTGAATTTTCTGTAATTTACGTCGACATCTTGGATAATGTTTTAATTGTAGCGTGGACGAGATGAAAAGCGCCTTTTTATATTTTACATCGCGGTTAAATTTGACTTTTCCATTTTCTTGGAAAATTCATCAATTGTTTATTTTTTAAACGGATATTTTTCTCAATTTTTGAACGCGATTTTATTCTGTTTTCAACAACACGTTGAACGTCGGGTTTCCGTGTCGGAAAATGGAAAAAAATAAAAAAAAACTTTTGTAATTAAATTTAAAAATGAAACTTTTTGAAGCTGACGTCGTATTTTTGTAGTTTTAGGTCCAACGTGGACGAGATGAAAAGCGCCTTTTTATATTTTACATCGCGGTTAAATTTGACTTTCTTGGAAAATTCATTAATTGTTTATTTTTTAAACGGATATTTTTTTCAATTTTTGAACGCGATTTTATTCTGTTTTCAACAACACGTTGAACGCCGGGTTTTCATGTCGGAAAATGGAAAAAAATAAAAAAATATTTTATAATTAAATTTAAAAATGAAATATTGCGAAGCTGACGTCGACATTTTTGAAGTTTTAGGTCTACAGAAATTAGGGGGTTCCATTTTTTTTGGAAAATTAATCAATTTTTTCTTTTTAAAACCTATTTATTTATTTTTTAAATTGTGAAGGCGATTTTTTATTTTCTTTTCAGTGTGTTGAACGTCTGGTTTCCCTGTTGGAAAACGGATTTTTTTTGGTTTTTGGTTTCTTGTAGCTATTTTGAAAAACTGCAATAAACGATTGAGTTACCTTCTACAACTTATGTGTTTTATTTATTATTATTACTTGAAAAAGAAAGACATTTTTCCATTATATACAGTGTTGGAAAAAAAATCCGGACACGCAGCGGTATTAGAATTTCATGTACAGTAATGGAAACAAATTTCCGGACACGCACTGGTAGATACCATTAAATGGATGCAGACGTTCTACAGTTTAGGATTTTTAACGATTAAGGCGTTTTTTTTTTTGGTTTTTGGTTTCTAGTTTCTTGAAAAAGTGCAATAAACGATTGAGTTGCCTTCTACAACTTATGTGTTTTAATTACTATTATTACTGGAAAAAGAAAGACATTTTTCCATTATGTACAGTGTTGGAAAAAAAATCCGGACACGAAGCGGTATTAGAATTTCATGTACAGTAATGGAAACAAATTTCCGGACACGCACTGGTAGATACCATTAAATGGATGCAGACGTTCTACAGTTTAGGATTTTTAACGATTAAGGCGTTTTTTTTTGGTTTTTGGTTTCTTGTTTCTTGAAAAAGGGCAATAAACGATTGAGTTGCCTTCTACAACTTATGTGTTTTATTTACTATTATTACTTAAAAAAGAAAGACATTTTTCCATTATATACAATGTTGGAAAAAAAATCCGGGCACGCAGCGGTATTAGAATTTCATGTACAGTGATGGAAAAAAATTTCCGGACAAGCACTGGTAGATATCATTAAATGGATGCAGACGTTAGGATTTTTAACGATTAAGGCGTTTTAAAATGTTATTATGCAAACTGATACAAAGCAATAAAAAAAATAAGCAATTTGTGGCCAATTTTGTCAGATCAAAAGACTACAGAAAAATTTCAAGTAAATAAATATTAGGTAATTGAGTTTACGTGATACGTTTACAGCTGCACTATTTATAAACCAGTGGAGCAGTAGGCCGTAGGTCCGTAACAAAAAATTGTATAATCTTTCATGGAAGTTATATTTAATGATGACGTTTACGCAAAATACACTCAGTAATAATAACTAATAATATACAAAGTGAGAATTTATGCAATAATTGTGCTTTATATACGTGATAAGATGTCGGCGACATAAAAAAAACTCGGTGTGTTTTACAATTTAACGCCACTGCGTAGCAATATTTTATTGCTGCGCTGTACCTAGTTTGGATTTTACGAGCGACGATAAAATTCTTGCGGGCACGCTCTTAATAAATTGGTCGCGTTCATTTTTAGAAAATTCGGTGGTGATGTTTCTCGTTTTCGCATCGTTTATCTTCATCACGCACCTTAAATCACGTTTCTACGAAAATTACGCACACAAGCAGTGGCGTATCCAGAGGGATAAAAATAGGGTCTACCCCTAAGATTAAATCTTTAAGTATTTTTGACAGATTGTTAAATTTGAAATGTTTCAAATAATTTTTTAACACGTCTATCAAACAATGCCTTTGTTTAATCCTACTCTAGCGTAAAATTTTTAAAAAGCCTACCGTTACAACGTAGGCGAGTCCATCCCACGTCATTCTCGCGACCGAATCTTTTCTTCTAATGCCCACCGTCCCGTCGTATAATCTCTCGTTGGACGTATCCGGCACGTCACTCGGTCCCGGTAGAACATCTGGACGTCCACGTTGCAGCTGATGTTGGTTAGGCGCGCCGCCGACGTCGGAGAAGGCCCGACGTAGTAATCTCTCGTTTTGTATTTGGTAATCTTCTTTGAGCGGTCCGTAAGTCCTGAAACGTGAGGCGGGAACTTTCAACTCGGGCATTTTACAAGCTTTAAATGCAATTTTTCCACTTTAAGAATGAGCTTTAGATCATTAGATTCGAAATAATTCAGTGCTGTGTATTTCAAATATTGAATTTTGAACGATTCCCCCTTCTATAGTGAGAAATCGTTTTCTTGAGAATTTTTTTTAAAATTTTTGCAAGTGGATAAAATCACAAAGATGTAGCTATACTTGAATTTTTCTATACTTAATTTTTTTTAATTTTTAAGCAAATATTTTGATGGTCATCTCTGACATACATATTAAGTGCACATACCGAAGACAGAACTCAGTGAGAACGTGTTAGTCGTCAGCTTTGCAACAACTTCGAAATAATTGTTACGCCCTGACGATGTCACGTCAAATTTTCAAACGAGTGAAATTGTGACCTAATTCTTGAATAATGCAAACGTCTAAAAGACAAAAGTGAGAAATGCAAAAAAACTGCAATAAAAAAGAATTAAACTGTTAAATGGAAATAAAAAACAATGAAAACCCGTTATTTAAAATTGTCCACACTTTATTCCAAAGGTTACAAAATGGCTTTTATTTTTTTTACAAAATTCTTGATTACAACAAACATAATTAAGAAGAAATGTTGCCTTGCGAACAAGTCGATGGATTTATTAATAAAAAATTGACAAAAAAAATTCTACCACAAACATCAATAAAAAATAAATTAAAATCGATACACGAGCCGAAAATAAAATTGAACAGAAACCCATCGACGGTCACATAAAACGTCTAAAAGTTCAACTTTCCGAAATGAGAAAATACGACACAAGCGACAAATGGCACTTTTAAAATAAATAAATATCGAGTTTCCGTCGTCGAGACGTGGAAGTCTAACAACTGAAATTCAACAAACACTTCAATATCGTTTCTCACAAACAACACACACACAGCTTCCAGAACTTTTATTGTGTTTACTTCGGAAGAGAATGTATCCATCGCTTAAATCTAAATGTATGGACTGTAAGGTCGGACGGAGTAAAGCGAACGATCGCTTTATCAAGTCGATGGATGGATGGTCGATGTAAAACTTGCTATTTGTAAATGTTAAACTTACATATAAAAAAAAATTACCTCGAGGCGAGTCGTTTCCTCCTGTCCAACCACCTTTGCTGTTGTTCGGATTCGTTTTGTTCGTCGACGCCGAAGAAATTGGCCGTTTCCCGTTTGATGAAGTTCTTTATTACTTCTTTTCGCGACGTGGATCTCGCGAAACGCGGCCTGTCGCCACGACGCTCGCTTTGGCTGTAGTTGACCCTTGGTTCTGGTCGATACCTTTCAGTCGGTTGCGCCGCCGGTAGCGATATGGCCCTTTGTACCGGTGGTATTCTGGGTGGACTTGGAGGTTGAGTCGCGACCGGGCGTTGTTCATCTTGGACGTTTTGATATTCGACCGGTTCGTTTGATGGTGATGGTGCTTTAGTGACCGGTTGTGGAGATTGTTGTGTCGACTGTGACGCCTGTGATATTTGAGTTGGTTGTTGTTGTTGTTGTTGAGGAGATGACGTCCTCCTGCAATATAAAAGATTTTAAAAGATCTAAGCTGCAAGAAATATTATCAATAATACGAAAATGATGTTACAGCTCCATCTTTCGGTAATGGCTGTAACATTAGATCGTCCGCTATTTCCGACAAAGGAATCTGTCAGAAAATGACAGATCTGTCATCAACACTGACACTCTTGTCAAATGCGCAGACGTCAACGACTTTAAGTCAAATATTGACAATTAGTATGACAATAATGCATGTCACTTATTGTCATAATAATAATAATTGAAAGGATTATTTAATGTTCTAAAACAATGTACTGGTCTACAAGCAAGTTCTGAAACCAGCTGTGGGGCTGTACCAAAAGCAACTACGATTGTCTCCAAAGATTCCAAAACCAAGTACTGAGCAATTAATGCTCCTTGGTATGTTCGAAATGAAGATCTGCACCGAGGTGAGAGCAATCATAGAAGAGATCGAGACATCAAGAGTCATGAGTCATGAGGAAAGGTTCCATAAATACCCCAACGTTGAAGTGCTTCTTAGACGAATAAAGCCTAGTGCGACGGCTCAAGAGGCCCAAACCTTTTGTAGTGAACAAGATATGTTAGAAACTAGACCACAGGGAATATCTGAATTCAAGTATGAGTAATTTAAGTCACAATCAAAATTAATTTTAGGTGCATGGTGTAAAATTAAAAAAATATTTTTTTAAGAAGATGTGATTTTGGATTTCATGATGAGAACAGAAGATCCAAGACAACTTATCAACTTTTAAAATTAGTTGGATCAATCATTACGAAAATACACAAATGCGTTGTGCTCTTAAAAGTTAACGGCTCTATTTGCTATTGTTATTAAATTTTACAGCGAATTCTTTCAGGGCATTTTGTTTTTTAATTTTGTTCCTATGATATTTCCTTTTTACATCCCATAATTCCGAATATAACTCCCAGTGTGTAATTAAGTACAATATCTCATTTATTGAGGTTAACTCTCAACTCTCGCTAAAAATTTCCAGCACGTTTGGAAATTCTGATCTCTGAGAGAAGATTTAGCGATTTACAACGCCCAAATTTACTTGCCCAAATCAATTATCGCAAAACAAACTGAACGGGTGGACTTTGCTCTCGGACATGTTCACACAAGCGGTGACATTAACTCTGGCAATAAATGTCGCAAGTTTCTTGTCAATTTACCATCAGAGTTGGATTTTCAAAAATTTGATTTGAGGAGACCTCTATGATACTCGTTAAGTCATCGGCTTCGCTTCTTTCCTCTACTTTGATATTTTCTTTCTGGTAGATTTAGTCATTCCAATGTAGTACATTTTCCACCTTCACGTCGTCATCAAGTCCATTTCTTCATACAAACCCCAATAATTTCACTAAACTTTATTTCTCACACATTTATCCAAATTTACAATTTTCTTCACTTTCACAATTTTCTTTCGTATTCCCATCATTAATACTAAATTCTAGTACGTAATAAACGTAAAGACCGAAAAGTAAGCTAGGGCAAGCCATCAAAGAGAATGGAAGAAATTATGTACTATAGGAAGATCAATTATGTTCTTCGTTTCCTTATCCATCACAATTTATCTATTTGATTCCAACAATGATCATATATCTTTCCACACAAAAGGTTCGTTTGCTGCCACACTTCACTCAAAATTTATTGTTTCCTTCTTCACTTTCACTGCTAAGTATGTCGTTAGATTTTCCATTGATTTTGAAATTTTGACACAGAATGTATGGAAGGTGCAGTTTGCAAAGAGATCAAAATCTGAAGAACATAGAATGGAAGAAATTAATTACCTACAATAGGAAAATATCTTTTATTTTCGCTACAAATATTTTCTTCACGTTCATCACCTTCATCTCCTTCCTTACTGTTTCAAATACGATCTTAAGCTCAATTTTCACATTCGTCTATTGTAACAAGTTCGTTTATTTGGGCTTTTCTTTATAAAGAAACGTTTCTATTTTTTTTATATTTCTTATTTTCAATTTGAAAATCCCCAATCATGATTTCAGACATTCAGTCTTTTTAAATTTTGATCTAGTTGCAATAAATGGTTTTGTGAATTCGACTAAGCCTTTAGCTTAGTTTAACTTAGTTTAGTTTCATCTTAATTTGGCTAAGCTAAAGGCTAAGCTAATCTAAGATTAAGATAAAATTAAACTAAGTGAGGATAAGCTAAACTCTTCTAAGATAAAAAAGCTAGATAAGCTGGCATCAAAGATCAACAATGAAAATTAGTTTAGCTTAGCTTATTTTTAACTTCAGTTTGATTTTGTTTCATTGAAATTATCTATAATGTTCTACAGATGCGTTCGTTTCAGAAGAAATTTTACAAAAAAATTTTGCGTTTTTTCAAATTTCTATTGCACATTCTTGTAAAAAGTGTGTGCTTGTAAGGCGAGGTTCAAATCAGCTCTAAAGTACATATGTATTTTTTTTAAATGTTACCTTATTAGATTTAGATGTCTGGACTTTAAAAGTTCAAAAAGTGATAAATCATTAAAAAAAATGTTGTAATAAAAATTTTTTAAATCATTACATTTTTGCAAAATATAAGTCTAAAATAAAGAGAAATAATGTTGAAGAAAGGAAATCATTATATCTTAGAAAAAATGTGTATCGATGCATATGCAGTTACATTATTAGTTTAAAACGTATAGGAATCATATAAACCCAAAATGTCTGATGTTGAAAATATAACTGAAAATATAATTTAATAGTGTTAAGATCAACTTAAAAGTACTCAGCAAATTCAAAAAATATCAATTTTAACGAAACCCAAACCCAACCCAACAAATCATACCCAATTCAAGAAAATTCAACAGAAAATTCGCACAAAGAAAGCTCAACAAAATTGTACTCAATCCCATAAAAGTCAACTTTACTCGTCATTATTTAACCCAATAAATATAAAAGTCAGTAGGTCAGTAATTTCAAGGTCTAAGGTTCTAATCTTAGTTACGGACATTGGAATTTTATTTCAGAGATGAAGTTTACAATGTTTCTAATTTTCAGTTGGCCTTCCGACCGACCATTCTGATTAGGTTTTCAACGTTTCCCTAATCCTTGCAGCATGTGCTGGAATGGTTTTTAACAACTGTAAGTCGGTCGAGGCCGCAACCCAAAGACAACACATAATTGGGTTCGACCTGTTGAGGTGGCAGAACAGAAAGAGTTAAATAAAATAAAATAAAAATTAAAAAAATGATTTTCAAATGAATTTTTTCTTCAAGATCGAATTATCCAGAAGGCCAACTGAATTTTCTCCTTTTTTATAAATTGATTCTTCATACAAAGTTCTTTTGAAATTAACGTGGATTGCCACAGAACTTCGTATCTAATTTCACAATAAAGAATTTCTTAAAAACTTTTAAACGTATCATTTCCGACATTTCAGCAAAGAATTTATTTACTTTATTGTGATTGGGTGTAATTTTAGTGACAAAACCAATCACAATACGTTTAAAACTTTAAACGTAAACAGTTGCGAAAAAAAAACTAAACGTTTTTATTCAACTTTGTGTCATTTATTCAAAAAAATTGTTATGTGAGGTATCAATTTTTTTACATCATCGTTTAAGTAGTAAGAAGGTCTATTAAAAACATAAGA
This sequence comes from Lethrus apterus, assembly GCA_018397195.1. Taxonomy (NCBI): domain Eukaryota; kingdom Metazoa; phylum Arthropoda; class Insecta; order Coleoptera; family Geotrupidae; genus Lethrus; species Lethrus apterus. Next base: position 807 of record JAFFZR010020256.1, on the reverse strand, counting down.
AAAAGTGGGGGTTGTCCTTTAAAAAAATTTATGATGACGTCATTGTGCAAAAACAAATGACGTAATTCCAAAAAAATTAACGTCAGAAGACGGCATTTTAAAAACAAAAATTGACCTGTCCGAGCGATTTTCTTAAAAACATTATAAAACGCTTTTATGAATTTTGTTCCAAACTTTATCACCACACTGTATAATAAATCCAATAAAACAGAATCCCACAAAACCCTAGCATAATTATTAGAAATATGTCTTAAACCTTATGATAATACATTTTTTGTGGATTAAATTTTTTTACAAAATTCTAAACAGCAATTTGTGATAATTTCTAGATACCTTTCACTATACAATATTCCAGCATTAATATCGATTTGAAACCGACGCGCAGTGGGCCGACTATACAGTAGAGTTGGACATTGGGGGTGAAAATAAAATCTACATCTCGAAGTTCTCTCTCGAAGTTTTCTTAAATAGACAATATATTGTATCGATTTCAGAATGAATTAACGAAAAAAAAAACCATAATACAAAATACAACGATTCAAAGACTTGGCTTGTCAGGTGATCTTTTATTTTCTTACTTTATTAAAAGGTTTTTTGTTGCTTTATTCTAGGAATTTCTAGGTTGTTTTAACTTTTTCTACTATTCAAAGGATATTTTGAATCTATATTTACCACCATAATTTCTAAGATATTATAAATTATAGATATTTATTACGAAAAATAAATTTTTTTAATTTTCAAAAATAAACTTGTTATTATTAAAATCGCCTAATTTCGCCCAGAAAACTTACAACGGTTTCATAATAT
>JAFFZR010020252.1:0-10877 GCA_018397195.1 Lethrus apterus | reverse complement strand
AATAGTGAACAGTTTTGCATTTTAGCTATTATTCTGTAAAATGTCTTCTTCAAGTGATTCGGCTTTAACTGTTTCTTCAGTAACATCTTTCACATCATCATCAACAGAGTCAAGTTCAGATGAAGAGCTTTTAATAAGACGTCCCCGAGTTTTACGTGAAAGAAATAATCTGTTTGAATAATTTGACGATGTCGATTTTAAGAACCGTTTTCGGTTATCAAAATTATCAGTGAGAAGAGTCATAGGTAATAATATAGAACCTGCTAACAGAAAAAATAATCCAATTTCTGCCATTAATCAAGTTTCGGTAGCATTACACTTTTATGCAACAGGATGTTTTCAGATAAATATTGGTGATGCTTTTAATATTTCACAGTGTTCATCGTATAGTTCACAAATTAAACAATGAACTAACATCCAACTGTACTGGCCATCTTCAGTTTCATGAAATACATTTGGATCATTATTTTCTATATACAAGTTGGAGTAGTCGTGGGAAGTAGAAGGGCCCATTTCATTTTGTCCAACTGAGCAGCTCATTTATTGGATACAAGATGAATAATGCTTCAAAAGAACAAATTTTTTGAAATAGTGTTTTAAGAAATCTGTGGCAAACATAATATATTTCTAATGTGACTGCAATACTTACAATATTATCGACATCACTGTCATATATGTTGGGCACTGGTTGCACTTATTTGCCCAACATATTTAACAACTGTTCTCCGATGGTATCTAATTTTATTTTGTAAGTTCCACCACCAGTTTTGTATAAATCGACCTGAAATAAATATATGTACGGATACAACAATGTTTTGAGGCATCATCTGCATGATCCTTTTTAGCTTTGTTTTTTAAATTTTCATATAGTACCTTTCGCCTATCTGGGCTATGGAATTAAATTCGTTTTTTTATAATACATCATATACCTATCATTTTTTTTTCTTTTGGACTTGAATTATCGGTTTTTTTATTTTCGACTATATGTAAATATTTTTCAACTATTCTAATTAATTCTAATTTCTCCTGTTCTAAATAATTTCTATATCTATTTCGTTTTTCCCTCATTTTTATATTTTTTTTACCCGTTATACTAATGTAATGAATGTAGTCATGAATACCAAAATGAACTAGTTTCTAGCATTCAGCGCACCCTATGAATGGATAGTGTGTACATATTTACTTAACCGAAGATTTACTAACGGAAACGAAATAAAATCGAGAATGCGATGGTGAAACGCCAATTTATTTTAATCTATAGATTTTATTTAATCGGTAGTTAGTAAACTAGAGATTTAACTGACGTTGGTGAATACGGGCCTTACTACATAATTAACACTGTATAATAGTAGAGAAAATTTAAAGCTGCGAGTGATTTTTTCAAACTTTTTTTAAATCACAGTTTATCGTGTAACCAATTTCTAATCTGATAAATGAAGAAAAATATCTATTTTATTTTTGAGTGGTTTTCCTTCCTTTCTTGATTGAGAGGTTTTGTGTTCTGACGAATATTTATTTTTGTTTGTATCGCCATATTCGAGTAACAGATTTTTGAAAATTTAAAGATCGATTTAAAGGACACATTAACTCATGTAAAACAAAAAAGTCCAACTTCACCGAACATCTCAACAAATACAGACCCGAGCCCGATACAATTGAAAAAACATTAAAAAATACTAGAGAGTAGGAACAATAAGAGTAAACACAAATTTTGAGTATTCTCAGTAATGAAGTAAAAGAATGTGCATTATTTTATTAATATAAATTATCATAAAAATCTCTGTTTGCATGGAAAACAAAGAGATTCTTATCTGAAGTGTGTCAAAGTTTTGAGCAATTAAATCCAGCCCTGACGGTCACTATTTTCTTGCATCATTTTCAATGCACAAAAAGTGTTAATTTTTAAGATAAGGAGCATCATGGCAAAATTTTTTAGATGACTTTGGATTAATTGTCAAAGAATTATCAAATATCTGCTAGTTGTCAGCAATATTGCATAGATTAGTGATCAGTAACATTCATTGCATAAAAATCGGTAGTCCATAAAATCGAAAAACTTGATTTTTTCGTAAGTTTTTTACCATAATTTCCTTTGGAATTGTTCTAAATCGCTCACTCCGGTATTCTTAAACGTAATCATGAATAGACCAAGAAATGTAAGTGAACAGGAAGCAATAAAAATTTCATGTGATATTTAATCAGTTTAACAACTCGGAGTTAAAAAATGTCTAATTTACAAACATGGTGCGTTAATTTTATCCAGGAGTTTATATAGAAAAAATAAAATCTTCAGTCTGTGTAATTTTTTTAATGGAAATTTTGTTTATTTATCCCATGTGAAGAAAATTTGAACTATTTCCTGTGTAAATGTGTAAATTCCGGGGATACGCAGAAGTCTTTAATCCGCCACTGATGATTCAGAACTTAATTACTTACGTAATTAACTATGGTATATATAGAACATTGTAATCAATACTAATAAGTCATATTAACTCTCTTACAATGTCCTTTGACATTGCGGTAGACAAAATTTATACGCAAAGCTATAATAATGTACATGGAGATGACGCCAAGCGCAATTTGTTTAAAAAACAAACACAAGATAAGAGAAACAATAGTATATTTATTAGTCCACATTATTTATACACGCCAGTATATTGTTAATTCTGGTGGAAGTTTTGTTAATATATTGTCTCTGTCTTAGAGTTCGGTCGTGCATGGTGTATTAAGTGTACTTTCATTGCAATACTGGGAATTTATTGATTTGTATGTATTGACATTTTCAACATCCATGCATACATTTCTGTATAAAAGATTTTATACGTTAATGACATCATTTATGTAACCTTGTCTATAGTCTAATACACAATCCACATGAGAAAGAGTATTAACTAATATGATTCCACTTTTCATAACTATTTGATTGTGTTTTTTTTTAATTAAATATTTGCACATATTAATTTGAAAGTGTCTTGCAAGCAATGTTTGCTAAACGTAGGTTTTTAATCTGAATATAAAAATTAACATAATTGGACTTCACAAACCAGAGTGAAATACAGGTGTCCAGGGATGTGGTTACAAAGGGGAAAACTTTTTTAATGTGCGTTTTACAAAAAAAAGTTATTCTTTATAAAAAATTCTGCTTTCCTCAAAACGTCGAAAAACACATTTGGATTTGACTACAGGCATACACTTACTTATAAATTCAATATTATTGCAGCTGATACTTTTATTTTTCAGCTAAACAACAATCAGTTTTTGTAATAGACAAGGAAATAAGTATTAATTGTTAACTTAAAACAGATCTAACAAGCACTATTCAGTATAGCTGCTTCCAACTTGTATATATTTTTCAGCTCTTTTAATAAATTCATTGTAAACTTTGTGTATCGTAGCAGGCACATTAATCTCATTCACCTCAACCCTTATTGCTTGTTTTAATTGATCTAAATTTTGGACTACATCATGAGCAAACACTTTTTATCTTAACGCTTCCCACAAAAAGAAATCCATTGGTGTAATATCAGGTGACCTAGCAAGCCGTCAATTGGGCCATTTCTGTCAATCCATTTTCCTGGAAATTGACGACGATATTATCTTATCATTAGTAAGTGGTATTTTTTATAACGTAAAATAGCCAATAGTACTTATTAAGTTGTTTATTACAAAAACTGATTGTTGTTTAGTGGAAAAATAAAAGTATCAGATGCAATAATCTTGAATTTATAAGTACCTGTATGTCTGTAGTCAAATCCAAATATGTTTTGAGGAAAGCAGAATTTTTTATAAAGAATAACATTTTTCTGTAAAACGCATATTAAAAAAGTTTTTCCCCTTTGTAACCCCAACCCCATCCCTGGACACACCGTCTTTCCATAAAATTTTTAAATTCTTTTGAATGATTCAATACGGAAGCCCAATAATTTATTTTCAAACAAACAAACTGCGTAATTTTTAATTGTGATTATTATGCAAATTAAACATAATGGTTCGTTGTTATATAACTGTATAACAGTATTGCAAATAAAATGTAAACAATTGCAACTTCATTTTGCGATATAATTCTTTGCAAGGATTTACTTGTTTATATGAAGTTCTACTTTAATTAAAGACTTGATGCCTTTTAATTTAATGGTCTCAATTGAAATCTTTAAATTGTTTTAGGGTTTTGGTATATTCAATAGCACATTAAATAATATTTATACATTTTTATCATAAATTTTAATGACAACACATCTTGTTTGTATACAAATCTTAATAGAGTTTTATAAACACATTACAATTTTTGTAAAGGAGCTTATAACGCCATAAAAAATGAATTGTGTCAAAATATGGCACTATAATTTGCTATTTAGCATTTATTATACGGTCTGTTCTACAAAACGGGCCCAAGACTATAGCGACTTCAATTGTGATTTAATCACCAGCAAACCATATATATTATTAAATGGGACAGTCTTGGCTACAATTGGGCGAAAAAAAATCTTTTGTAAACACCTTCATGTAGTTGTTGTGACGTCACCGACAATTTTTTTAAGTTGCTCGGTATGATTTTTTTGTGTATTTTTGTAGAGCATTTTAAGTACTTTTCACCGGTATAAACTTTTAGTAGGGTTATACCATAAAATTTTTGCAAAATATGCAAAAAACTGGTTTGAGCTAGTAGGCTGTGAAATCCGAAACTCTCTGGCACAAAAAATTGGTGATAATAATTAAGCAAGCGTAAACCAACTGCGTCGCTTATTTGACGTTAGCCATCACAAAATCGAAAATTAAATTAATAAACTAGTAGATATGTTACAAGTTTATTGTGAGTGTCACAAAAATAGTGTTCAAGCACAGAGGCTTTATGTTGATTATTTTCCCGATATAATTGCTCCAAACCGTCGTAAGTTCGGAAAATTGGAGCAACGCTTACGAAGAACTAGATCTTTAATAAAAGTGAAAGGAAATTGTGGTTTTCGAAACCAAAATTTAGAATTGAACTAAAGATACTGTTGTTTGTTCCATAGAATTTCGGATTTAACAGCCTACTAGCTCAAACGAGTTTATGGCATTTTTTCCAAAAATTTCATAGTATAACCCTACTAAAAGTTTATACCGGTGAAAAGTACTTAAAATGCTCTACAAGAATACATAAAAAAAAATTATATCGAGCAATTAAACAAATTGTCGGTGACGTCACAACAACTAAATAAAGACCATTTTGTCCCATTTTTAATATACCTATATGGTTTGTTGGTGATTAAATCACAATTTAAGCCGCTATAGTCTTGGGCCCGTTTTGTAGAACAGACTGTATTTATTAAATACCGTACAGATAAATTTAATGGCTGTCATACATTGTAAAGCATTCGGTAACAGACACATGTCAATAGTTTTGACATCCTTGGGTCTGAAGATAAAGGAAGAATGACACAAAACAGCAGCACAATGCGGCTGTGCAAACTCACATACTGGCCTTCAGATACTGGAATTCAGAAAAATTTTAAGAAAGCATTCGATCTGACCCAACACTAACAAACAAACTGGCTGATTGGGAAAGATTCAGAATAAAAATTTATCTTCAAATCGTTAGATGTATGCAGTTTTTATTAGCATGTTCCTCATTCCTCAAGGGAGTAGTTTCACCGTTTTTTGTGTCCCCTATTGGGTGTAATAATGCAAATCGTTTGTTAATTTATTAATTAAGATAACACATAACACAATTACACAAGTCTTTCATTAGAAAATGACCCAAAGAAAATTATTTATAAAAGCAAAAATGTTTAAGATTAATTTATTTAATTGACTGTTACACTAAACAACAAATACATAATAAATCTGTATGGTATCTATCAAAACAAAATTAAAAATAGTATTTGTTCTTTATTTAACCTTTAAAATGTTTTTGCATGCGTAAATTTCGTCTCGACTCAAAGTGAATTTAAAAATAGTTTGAAATTTATTGCGTCTGCTCTTCTATTTTAAAAATCCCTTTTTGGCTACTCGAAATATTAACATTTCATGCTGTAGGACTGTAGTTTGTAGTAATAACGGTGCATAAAAGAAGATGAACACGCATTTTCTAAATATAGAGGGGTCATAGCCAATGATTATGAAAACGCCTACCAAGTGTTTAGAAATTCAAGACGTGCATAACTCGACATACGCTATTCAATAACAATGATTGTGATAATCGAAAGTAACTAGGCTCTACACTTGGAACAATGCTTCGTTGTATAAATAAAGATTCGCATACGTCAACGCTTTACACACCTTTGAACGCACGTAAATGATAATGATCACTTTCCTGTGTATCTTCCGCGAACGTATTTATGTAATATTGTTCGAAGCTAATTTAATGTGACCATTCGTACTGGTTTTAGCAGAACAGTAGTGTTTTTTTGGTAATTAGTCCTAGTTAATTGTGAAGTGAAACCAGGACTCAAAATTTGATGCGTTATTATTAAAAAGTATCCATTCATCAGAAAAATATATAAAAAAAAATAAAAATTAGAAATGTAGAATAATGCTTAATATAATGTATCTTTTTTTACATCTTTTACATTTATTAATAGTCGTTTACGCTACAAGTGCGTGAAGTGGTTCATTATGAAACGAGTATGCGATGTATGCTGAAAGCATACGAGTTTTTTAATGACACTTCACGCACATGTTGCGTACACTATTTTATCTACGACCGTAAATATGAAGAAGAAAATTACCGAACTTCGTTAAATATGTTAAATGTCACCTGCAATGTCATGTCTGTCCCTAAATGTTTCATAGCAACGCATGTCAACAAGTACGGACATTTTGCCGTGAACACTGCGTCAAATAATTTACTTTATCGCACTTGTGTTATAATGAATCCATTATATCACTTGTGTTATAATGAATTACTTTACGCACTGTTTGGAGTGCGAAAAATCCTACGGTCGTAGATAAAATCTATTATATTAATATAATGTATTTTTTACTTTAACCAGTTTTGACGAAATACAAAATGTTGAATGCGCCTCAAATTATTTTATTACCAAAAATAGGTCCTGGTTTAATTTTTTTTAAAAAATGGTCAGTTTAAGCTAATTATATGTTATAAATTTAACGTTAAAAATTAAAGTATGTTGGTATGAATTATACCGTTAATTAAATTAGCAATTTCTCAACATATAGTGAGTACGTGATACAGTATGATCACTGATCACAGTGATCATAGATGACGGAAAAGATTAAGCTAAAACTCGTTTTACACGGTATATAATTATGTATAAAATTAGTTGTCTTATTTTGTATATAAAATATGTAATTTTAAAATCTAAATTTATATACACTTATACATTCTACTTATAGTTTCTATTACATATTCTACTTTATAGTTTCGAACGTTTTATTACCAGAAATTACTTTAAAAAAATATAGTTTATTTTTAATATTTTTTTAATACAAATTGCGAAACATTACATAGTGCCTTTGCCTCCTGATTTGTTTATAATTTTTCACATTGTTTTATTCAGTCGACAGTTTTAAACATTTGTTTTATGTAATTTACGTTACGTTACTACTATAATATTTTGTGTTGTTGTTTTAATCGGGAAAGCGCTGATGCGCTATCATCGGACATAAAACGCCAATCTATTTCTGAAACCATGTTATAAAAACAGTTCCCTTTATACATTTATTTTTCTTTCTGTATTGTTTATTTGACGACTAAATTATAACAAAATGTAATACTAATGTGATCATATAACTTTTTGAAATATACGTCAGATTCATGCGTATTCAGATTAAAAATATACTATCGAAATAGTTTTTTAATTCTAGTAGTTATATAACTTCCTTCAAACTTCTACCCGGAATTTGTCAATAAAATATACAATTTTCATTTAATCATCAAAATTTATTTTGACGTCTTTAAAGTACTTGCCAACGTTTTTTCTTTGAAACATTTTTTATATGCGTTTTTCGATATCTCCTTCAACGCTGCCAGCGAATTTTGTTTTATGGCTTCAGTAGACTCAAAACGGGACCAGGAGCGGTAATTTCAGTTTTGGGGGAAAGGAAAAAGTCACACGGGACCAAATGAATACGGTGGCTGATCGTTGATGTTTATGGCGTTCGTTCACAATGTTTGCTCGATGCGAAGGTGCGTTGTCGTCGTGCAGAATCCACGAATTGTTTTTCCACAATTCCGGTCGTTTCTTGCGGATGCTCTCACGCAGACGCCTCAAGACGGCTTTATTGACTATTTGTCCTTCCTGAACGACTTCATGATGCACCACACCGAGAATATCGAAAAAAAATGAGCATCACCTTGATTTTTGAGGCACTTTGACGTGGTTTTTTGGTTTCGGTTCGTCTTTCGTCGTAGACCCATGTCTCATCACTAGTTATGATGTGTTCCATGAATGTGGAGTCCGATTGGCAGCGATCCAGCATGTCTGACGAGATCTGTTTTTGACGGTACTGTTTTTCAAGAAAATTCAGCTCCTTTGGAACAAGTCGAGCGGCGACGCGTCTAATGCCCAAAGTATTGACCAGAACGAATCGACTCGTGCGAGATGTTAAGATCATGAGCTATTTGATTTGCTTCACTTTTGCGATGTTTTCTTCTGTTGTTGCGGTTGAACGTCGTGCACTCCGAGGCAAATCTTCGACGATTTTTCGTTCATCTTTGAACGCTTTGCACCACTCATACGCTTGTGTTTTTGATAATACTGATTCACCATAAGTATTTTGTAACATTTTAAGTGGATCAGCGCACGAAATTTGGTTTGCAACACAAAATCTCAGGCAAGCTCTTTGTTCCAAAATTTCGTTCATTGTAAAATCGCCACACACCACTAACATGACTTGTTCAAACAGCTGTTATAACCATGCTAATTGACAGATCGCGCTCAAATTTTTGCCAATCTTCTTCTTCTTACTTATGGCAACGTAGCACCAATAGCGCTCAATCAGCCAATCATAAAATATAAAAAACACTAGGTGTACCCATTAGGACGTCTGGTACATAAACCATGCCTAGTGCCAAAAGTAACACAGTAACACATTTATTATGTATGTATGTACCTATATTACATAACCACAACCGTAACCACAGTTAAATATTTAAAACACAATTAAGGTGACAAGTACCAGTAAACAAAAACAAAAGAGAACTTTACAAAAGCCCAAGAGGACCTCCAATAACATATTAAGTAGGAAAAAAAGAAAAGGAAAAAAAAACAAAAATGAGTCGGTGTTGCCAACATTTTTATTTTATTGTTTTCTGTAGCTCCATCTCTTGAGCACGTGAAAAAGTATCTCCACTGTTATAGCCCCTCTATATTGTCGTTTAGCTAAATAAAGGCTGTTTCTGAAATATATATATATATATATCAATATTTGAACAGATGACGGCAATCCTACGTTGAAGAGTGTGCCAGTTTTTTTTTATTTTTATGTAAATAATCCCGAATCGTCGCATTTAAAGGTTCTTTCGCAATATTTTACATAATCCCTGCCTAAGGAAGCTACTGTTCAACACGACGCGCATTAAATTAGCTACAGGACCGTACGTAGAACCGAATGTCCACAAATATAATAAAATGACATTTTCCGAAAATTTTAAATGAAGATAGGACCGTCGTTTTTGTGGATTTGGGTTTTGGTCAAGTCAGCTTTGGGTTTCCTGACGTGGTAGTCACCTATCATATTTTTTCTCATTGAAATGGCTTGACATTTTTAATTATTTGTAAAATTTCAGGTTAACTTATAGGTATAAAATTCCCTATAATAAAAATGCAGCATTTTCCAGATACAATAATTAATAAATAAATTTTCATCTAGAAATTCTCTGTATTCCAAGAATTTCGTATTAGGTACCTTTATCACATTAGCTACATGGTAACGTTTTTATTGATTTTAAGAAAATACAATAAAAATATCAGGCTATGTCTTCATAAAATACATATCTGTGCATATTATACCCAAGATTATAGTTTGACATTTGAAAAACATGTATGTATGTAGATATTTCAATGCCTTGAGTGTAACGTTCCGTTTCAACTTACAGTTTGAACTGTTCAGTTGAAACTGTAAACTGTAAAGCACACACACGTACAGTTCAATCCTTCAGTTTTTACAATGGTTTCGAGGGAGCTCTGTACATTGCAATAAAATCTACCATCACTGGGTTTGGCTTATGCTTCTGAAACTCTTCACAGGCAACGTAAGAATATTGCCATTCCCCGTTTCCTGTTTCATTTCCATTTCTAAAATGGGATTCCCAAAGAAAAGCTTTGATTTGTTTGCACAACATTTTTGACAAACGCGACATCTTTACAAGAAAAAACCAAACGCACTGACTCCTGACACAAATTGAACTAAGATCTGTACAGTTGAACCCCCACACACGCAACGATCAGTTGAACCATTCAGTTAAAAAAATTGAAATTTCATTCCTCTCAGTTTAACTGTGCATTTGAGTTGAACTAAAACTGAAATACCCACACACGTAGAGGTTAAACTGTACAGTTGAACTGAACAGTTCAAACTGTACAAACTGTACTGTACTGTACTTTGTAAAGTTGTGGTAAATATCGGCGAGTTTCCTACGTTGAATATCCGAACCATTTAAGGATTGACGCTAGAAGCCCTTATTTTTTGTCATTTTTTATAAACGAAATTTTAAATACCCTTCTGCTCAATAATTTTGGTTTGTGTTGACTTTAGAAATAATTGTAAATTATTACAAACCGAAAAAATAAATCGTATACTTTATTTTTTTTTTTATTTTTTCAGGGTACTTATGGAAAAACCCAACCTCAATCGGGTAATCGTAGCCCATCAAATATTCAATATGCTAGTCCGGGCTACGTTACAACAACAAACACCACCGAGAAGCGCAGTTT